>RQWE01000449.1:0-14399 GCA_004028395.1 Leptographium galeiforme
GGCCGCCGCCTCGGCCGCTGCCATGGCCGCCGCCGCCGCCGCCGCTGCCGCCGCATCGTTGCCGCCCTCGGGCGACAGACACTTGAGAAGGACCACGTCGGCCGGCACGCGCTGCCCCTTGCTGAGCTTGAGCACGTCGCCGACCCGCAGGTCGCGCGACTTTTTCGCCACCTCGACCACCCGCGAGGACCGCTGCACCAGAGGAGGGACCACGCCCTCGCCCTCGATGCGCTCCTCCTCCTCCGGGATGTCCGACAGCCGCTCGCGCTCGGCGTTGAGCCGCCGCCGCCGCGCCTTGGTGGACGCGTCCGACCGCAGCGACCGGCGCGGCCGCGAGGCATGGTCGGTGTCCGTGTCGACAAACTGCAGCGTGTCGTACTGCTCCGAGTTGGCCTCGTTGTCGCGCCGCCGCCGCTCCACGTCGTCGTACGCCTCCTTGGCCAGCGTGATGGCGAGCACAAACGCGAGCGGCGCAATGTACGTGCTGAGATAGCCGATGCGCAGGGCCGGGATCGCCTGCGAGAGCGCCACCAGCAGAAAGTACATGTTGAAAAAAAAGGAAAACTCATTGTACAGCGTGACCGGCAAGAAGGACCAGGCCGTGTACTTTGCGTTGGAGATGCCATTGGCCGGGAACCGCGTCGTCTGCTGCGAGCCGACGGCCACGTGTCGCGCCGTCGACGGGTCGTCGTCGTCCTGCAGGTCGTCGTGGTCGAGGCCGAGGCCGAGGCCGGGGTCGTGGCGCCGCAGAAAGCGCGGCAGCAGTCGCAGGCCGCTGGCCAGGCGGTGCAGCTTGTCGTGCACCGATGGCCGGCGCCGCCTCGGGCCGAGGCCACCATCGCCGTCGCCGTCGCCGTGGTGCTCGCCGCTCAGGAGCGGCGCCTCGTCCGAGTCGGCATGGGCATCCGAGTCGCGTCGGGCCGACAGGCCGGCCTCGTCGTCGTCGGCCAGCAGGCCGCGGGTGTCGTCGTCGCCGTGTCGGCTACTGTCGCCGCCCAGCTCACCGTAGCGGGTCCGGGCGGCCGATCGCCGGAGCCCACCCATCCGGAGGGTGCGGAGCGCAATGCGGGCCGGACGTGGTCCGCTGGCAGGGCCGTCAGCACGGCGGCCGGGGTCGTGGGAGTCGGCGGTCCGGTTGCCGTGGGGGTCGAGCTCCTCAAGGTCGATCTCGAGGTCGGAATCCGACTCGTCGGACGGCGGGTTGGACGGCTCGGGGTATGGGGGTGAGGAAGGCATTCCCGTGGCGTGCGCGGCAGCCCGAGGGAAAGCAGCAGAGAGGAAGCGTGGGAACGGAGATTTAGACGCGGCTGCCGATCGACCTGGTCCTGTTCATGATGCACCTGGCGGCCGGTTTGCAATGGTCGAGACTCTGGCCGTTTGTTTCTGTCTCTGGTCGTTTGTTTCGGTTCGCCGTGTCTGCCTGCGAAAGCTCGGTTTCAGCTTGGCCAGGGAGAAAGTCGTGTCGGTCGTGTCGGACGTGTCGGACGTGTCGTGCGGGTCGGGGGTCTCGCTGTGGCGTGCACGCAGCCCTCGTTTCGTACTGGGAAAGGCAAGGGCGGAACGTGCCAGATGCAGAGCGTGTCCGGCTGCGCTGCGTCGCCAATGTCGCGTTGTCGACAAGCCGCCTTTTTTTTTCCAAAGTTGAGCCAACGGGGGCCAACGACACTTTACCGAAGCCCCAGCTCCTTCCAGAAAGGCCACCTGCCTGATTTGCGTGCGTCATCCGCAGCACATGCGCACCCGCAGCAGCGTAGCGCCACACTCGGGGCAAAGCCACAGGCGGCCTCAGCGTGCTGCAGGGGGACCCGCCAAAACGTGGCCCCTATTCTTTTTATTCTTTTTGTTTCCTGCCGATGAGACAGCAGCCGTGGCACCTGCGACCCTCATTTAGAGGACAGTCTGGCGCCTTGACGCTAACGCCCCATCCCTGCTTCTCTCCACTACTTTCCACTTTCTATTGCGAATTTCCTAATGGCCCTCCTGTCCAACTTTTGCCTCGCTTCATCTGCCATCCAACGGGCGCTGCCATCGTCTTGTGTTTTGCTGTTTTCTGCTTTCGAGAGGGCCATCATCGAACACAGCACCGAATCCGGCACCGGCCCAAGATGCCCGGCGCATATTCCTCGTAATCCGGCAACATCGCGTCACTCCTTTCCCACTCTACGATCGTCCCGAGTGATCAAGGTACGTCGCGTCGTGACATCCCATTCCCCTTTCGCCCTTGCCCCCTTTTCGTCTTGGTGGCGCGCCCGCAATCCTGACCGAGTCTCAGCTTCTCTTCGTCTCCGTCTTCGATTGCGCTTCCGGCGAGAAGCGCTGTTTACTACCCTTTTTATAATCCATCCTTTCCTCTGCCTGTTCGATGCCGTCCGACGAGCCGAACGCGCACTGGCATCCGGCACTGATGCCCAACGCAGCAGCAGCCGACATTCCGGCCACGCCGGCCGCCCAGCCGGCGACCGAGGCGCTCACCATTCCCGAACTCGACCACGCGGAAGCCGAAGCCGATGTGTGGTTTCCCGACTACGACACGCCCACCACGCCCATCGTCGCGACAGGCATTGCGGACGCCGCCAATGTCCCCGCAGCCGTCCCCGTGGCCGAACCGGCGGCTGCCCCCGCCGCCTCCGACCACGCGTTGAAGCACATGAGCAGCATGTCGTTTGCGCGCACCGTCTCGGACGACGTCAACTGGGATGCCGAGGACGACGACACCGAATGGAGCCCGCGGCGGACGGACTCCGACCCCTTCAAGTTCCTGCCCGTGTCCGACCGCACGAATTCGTTCCCCGTGGTTCCGACCCGAGAGCCGGAGCACGGACATGTGCCCGCAAACGACGCCATGGCTCTGATGGACAGTATCGAGTCGGAGGAGGACGCCAGCCCTCTGGCCTCGGCTGCGGCGGCAGAAGACGGCGACGTGCGCTTCGAGGAGGGCGTGCCGCTGATTCTGCACGACAAGCACGATGCGGCGGAGCCGACGCAGCCGGAACACGTCGAGGACCCCTTTGGCGAGGAGGCGACGGACGACTTCTTCAGCCACGTCGACGAGCCGGCCGTCTACCCCGCGTCCACAGCGGCCGTGCCGAAGCCGACGTTTGAGCGCAAGTCCACCATGCAGGCGATGAACGCCGACTTTTTGAGTCGACAAGACTCGGACCTGCTGGCCACTCCCGAAGAAGAAGACGACGCCTCCTCGGACAGCTCGGTGCTCAAGACGCCCGCCAAGGAGACCAGCGGCGACAGCAATGCTGATCTGGCGGCTCAATGGGCCGCCGCGCTCGCGGACGACGACGACGACGAGCTGTTGCTGGATGACTCGGTTCTCGAGCCGCACGCCAAGGAAATCGATCCGGCCGCATTCTTCGGAGACGACGACGAGGGCTTCCTGGACGACGAGGTCGACGAACCAGCACCCGTCGCCGCGCCACCCGGCCAACCGGCCACCCAACCGGTGACTCCGGCCGCAAACCCATACGTCCCGAGCGGCACGCCGGCGCCTTTGACCGCCAACCCGTATCTGCCGAGTGCTGCGCCGCTTGTGCCTGCGCCGCCTGTCGTCCCGTCTCCCTACACCGTCCCGGGCCCGGCCCCCAGCCAGTTCCCCGCCAGCTACGGCATGCCCTCGCCGGTGCAGCCGCCCCCGGAACCTGCGGCGCCCAAGGCTATGAGCTTCGCCGACAAGTCCAAGGGCGGATACCACTCGCCCTACGACCTGCCCATGGACGTGGTGATTCCGAGGAAGAGGGCAAGCATGCAGCATCTGCCCCGGGCGACCGAGACTGCTTCCACGCCGCCACTGAGACCGCCCATGCCGAGAAGCACCAGCACCGTCTCGATGCCGCCGCGTTCCCCCCCGACGACCTACAGAGACCCAGCTCCCCCTGCGGCCAGCACGCCTGCTCCCCGTGCTCCCCCGGCGGCCCACGAGAGCTTCTTTGAGGAGCTGCCGATGGTGGCCAAGCCCCGACCGGCATCTCGTCACAGCGAGTCCCCGATTCCGCACGACCCCTACCGGATGACGCAGTCGCCCTCTCTGGCTCCGCCGCCCCATGGGTCATCGCACGGCTTCCCGACCCCGCCGCCTCCTCACGCACAGGTGCAGACACCTCCGTTTGCCCCCCAGCAGCCACACTACGAGCCTGCACCCACGTCGGTTCCCCCGCTGGCACCAATGGCACCAATGGCACCAATGGCACCAATGGCACCGCCGCCCCCTGAGCGTCAGCAGTCGGTCGAGCAGGCCCCTGACATTTCGGTACTGGTGGCGCCGCCACGCTTCAACCCATATGCGCCAACGACGCACTCGAACCTGGCTCCGCAGTCGAACACGGTCCCGGCGTCGACACGGTACTCTCCGTCTCCCAACCAGCCGCCCAACCAGCCGCCCAGCCAGCCCCAGTACGCCAACGGAGGTGTCCATATCCAGGCCACCAGCCGGTACTCGCCAGCACCGTCCAGCCGTGTCCCGTCGGGTGGCTATGGGCCCATGGTCGGCACGCCGCCGATGCTCCCCCACCAGCCGCGGACGTCGAGCCCGCTTGCGCACTTTGAAATGTCCTACGACAAGCCCCGGACTGCGTCTGCCGGCCACATTTCGCTCCGGGGCGAGGGCCACGCCCCCCCCGAAAGACGGAGCAGCTCGTCGACCTACGAGTCGCGACTCAACCGCATCCCGTCGCTGCCGCCGACACGCGAGGTCGAAGAGGACGACGCCAAGCCGAGGCCCGCATCCTCGGGCGCTCCCACTCAGGCACCACCGCTGACCATTCAATATTCTCCCCAGCGGTCGCGGCAGACAACGCCGCCGCCGCCGCCGCCGCCGCCGTCCATGGCCCCCTACGGACTGTCCGCACAGACGCTGTCGCCTCCGAAGCGCGTGCTGAGCTACACCCCGCAGACCGAGGCCAGCGGCGGCTCTCTGGCGCCGAGCGCCTTTACGCATTCGCCCAGTTCGCCACTTGGCATATCATCTCCCCCGAAGCCGGCCGACGCCACCCTGGCCCTATCTCCTGCTCACGGCGTGTCTACATACCACCCGGCGGCCCAATCGACCCCGATTGTTCCTCTGCCGACCCGCCCGAGAGGGGCTTCGCAGAGCTTCAATCTTCTCCCCCCCACGGACGGGACGGAGAACGACCCGCTGCAGCGGTGGAAGGGAGCGCCGGTATTCGCCTGGGGGGTGGGTGGCACCTTTGTGTCGTCATTCCCGCAGGACATTCCGCGCTATGGCATGAACCAGGCGCTGCCGATGATTCACCGGGCGGCCGGGGAGGTGCAGGTCAAGAACATCAAGGAGATTCAGCCGCTGGAAGACCGCCTGGCCAAGTTCCCGGGCCCGCTCAAGGGCAAGTCGAAGAAGAAGGAGGTGTTGGCCTGGCTCTCTGCCGGCATCGAGGACCTGGAACGCGCGCTCCCGACGCAGTCGTTCTCGCTTCAGATCACGCACGAGGACAAGCGGCTCGAGGAGCGCATCCTGCTGTGGAAGATTCTCCGACTGTTTGTCGAGTACGACGGCGTTTTGGAGGGCACGCCGGCCGTGGACAAGGCTGTGCGTGACTGCCTCTCGCCCTACGTTGCCGAGACGCCAGCCGGCGAGGAGCCGCACGCGTTTGCCGCGGGGGTTGGCATCCACGGCATGCCGGACGGCGCGGCGCTGCCGCAGATCCGGTCTGACGGCGTGGACGCGACGGTGGTCGAGCAGATCCGGCGGAACCTGCTGCTCGGCGACAAGGAGAAGGCGGCGTGGGACGCGGTAGACAAGCGGCTGTGGGGCCATGCGTTTCTCATTTCCAGGGCGGTGTCGGAGGAGCTGTTCAAGAAGGTGGCGCAGGAGTTTGTGCGCAAGGAGGTCAACACGCCGGGCCACAACAACGAGTCTCTGGCGGCTCTGTACGAGGTGCTGTCGGGGAACTACGAGGAGTGCGTGGACGAGCTGGTGCCGGTCCACGCGCGGGCCGGTCTGCAGCTGATGTCGACACATGCCGCGGCGGCGGAGCCGTCCAAGGACGCGTTTGCCGGGCTGGACAAGTGGCGGGAGACGCTCGGGCTGATTCTAAACAACCGGACGCCGGACGACGTGCGGGCGATCCACTCGCTCGGCGGGCTGCTGGCCGAGTACGGAAGGGCCGAGGCGGCCCACGTGTGCTTCTTGTTCTCGCGCTCGGTGACGGTGTTTGGCGGCCTCGACGACCCGGTGGCCAACTTTGTGCTGCTGGGTGCCGACCACAAGCGGCAGCTCGAGTCGTTTGCCAAGGAGACCGACGCCGTGCTGCTGAGCGAGGTCTACGAGTACGGGCTGTCGCTGACGGGCAGCCCGGCCGTGGCCGGCGGCAGCCCACACCTGGCCGCGTACAAGCTGCAGCACGCCATGACGCTGGCCGAGTTTGGCTTCCGGGACAAGGCGCTGCAGTACTGCGAGACGATTGTGGGGTCGATCACGGCGCAGACACGGCGGTCGCCATACTACCACGGCGTGCTCGAGGCGGCGGCGGACGACCTGATGAAGCGGCTGCGGCAGGCGCCCAAGGAGGAGTCCAACTCGTGGATCCCGAAGCCGAGCATGAACAAGGTGTCGGACACGATGTGGAACCGGTTCAACAAGTTTGTGGCCGGCGACGAGAACGAGGGCGGCGTCGGCGGCGGCTCGGACGGCGAGGGTGGCGTCGAGACGGGGCCGTTTGCGCGGCTGGCCGGGGGCACGCCGACGATCAGCCGGCCGCCCTCGTCCAGCGGAGTGACAGGCATGGAAATGTTCAGTCCGGTGTCGCAGACGAGCCCGGGCTTTGGGGGCTTTGGTCAAGCCAACGGCACGCCCGCGCCGGGCACGCTGTCTCCGCCGCAACCACGGACCGCGTCGCGCTATACGCCGTCCGCAGCAGGAGCAGGCCAGCCGGGGCCGATGCCCATGTCGATTCCGAATGCGTACGAGCCGAGTGCCGGCTACATGCCGCTGTCCGTGTCGGCGCCGACCATGTCGGTGCTCCCGCCAACGGAGCCGTCGACGTCGGCCTACGCGCCTTCTGGACGGCGGTCGCTCGACTACGCACCCGCCGAGCCAGGGTCGCGGCGGCCGTCGTCGGAGCTGTCGCCCGGCTACAACGGCGGCTACCCGCCTCACAACATGTCGCTGCCGTCGCCCGGCCGTTCCGAGACCAGCGGCCATGGCCTTTCGCGCAAGTCGTCCTACACGCCGCTCGCCCAGGCCGATCCCTCCGCGCCCATGACCAACCCCTACTCGCCCACGGCGCAGGAGGCGCAGGAGACGCAGTTTTCGGTCTCGACCTATGCTCCCGTGGCCGAGTCGGCGCCCGTCGAGCACGAGGCGACGCCGGGACCGCCCATGGACACGGGCTTCCAGCCGATATCGTACGGCTACGAGCCGCCCTCGATGCAGCCGACGCTCGAGACAAGCACGGAAACGCCCGCCGAGGCGATGCCGGCGGCGGCGGCAGAGACCAACAGTGGCTACGAGCCACCATCCTTCCAGCCGTACAGCTACGAGCCGCCGTCGTACGACGCCGGCGCAGAGACGAGCCAGGAGGCATCGAACGGGGACGCGCAGCCGCCGGCGCCGATGAAGAGCTTCATGGACGACGTCGACGACATGCCGGTGCTGCAGAAGCCAGCCGAGAAGACCAAGGAGGAAAAGGATCGCGAGAATGCGGAGCTGTTCCGGCGAGCCGCAGAAGAAGACGGTACGTGATTTTGTTTTTCGGGACGGAGAGACAACGACTGACACTGAACAGCCAAGCGCGCCGAGGAAGAAAAGGCGGCGGCCAAAAAGGGCTGGGGCCTGACATCGTGGTTTGGCGGCGGCGGCGGCAAGAAGGAGGCGGCGGCCGAGGCGCCCAAGGCGGTGCGGGCGAACCTGGGCGAGAAGAGCAGCTTCTACTTTGACAGCGACCTGAAGCGGTGGGTCAACAAGAACGCGGGGCCGGACGAGCAGGCCGGCAAGACCATGGCGCCGCCGCCGCCGCCGCGGTCGGCGTCACAGTCGTCCATGGCGCGGACGCCGGCACCGCCCATGGGCAGCGGCCTGAGCATGCCGCCGCCGGGCCGCCTGCGCACGCTGGGGCAGTCGCCGTCGGTGCCGAACCTCAAGTCGGCCATGGGCGGGCCCGGCAACGGACTGCCGCCGCTGGTGCGGTCTGCCTCGGGTGCCAGTCTGTCGAGCGGACCGCCCAGCCGGCCCGGCACAGGCGTCAGCGAGGCCAACAGCATCGACGACCTGCTCGGGTCCATGGGGCCTCGCAAGGCGGGCGCCAAGCGGGGACGGAAGGGCGGCCGATATGTGGATGTCATGGCCAAGTAATGGAGGAGGTTTTTTTTGGGGGGGGGGAAAGGGGGCGATTCTGCGATAGGTCATTTGTAATACCACTAGGAAGGGTACAGGGTACTTTCGGTTCCCAGCACCACGATTCGGGGAGTGTATTTTGTACTTTTGTGTCGTTTTACAGAGCGTTGGGGGCATTTCAGCAGGAGCAAAAGACTTTGCGGGTCACTTTACGGGTCACTTTACAGGTCCTTTACAGGTCCTTTACAGGTCACTTTAGGTCACTTTAGGTCACTTTAGGTCACTCTACAGGTCACTTTACCGGTCCTTTACAGGTCCTTTACAGGTCCTTTACAGGTCACTTTACAGTCAGGCACTCCACGACAGCAGATTTGTACTTTTACATTTTCTTCACGAGAACAGCTCGACACTAGACGTCTACTTCTTCTCGCGCTGGCCGTACGCCTTGGTGGCGTAGTCGCCGCCGGTGACGATGAGGTCCTCGGGGCGGTAGTCGAAGCGGCCGCTGAGGTAGCTGTCGAGAATGGCCTTGGTGCCGGCGGCGTAGCGCTTCTGGGCGTCAATGGACGTGCCGGACATGTGGGGGACCATGGCGTTGCCGCCGCCCCACTGGTTCTTGGCGTAGCGGAGGACGTGGTCCTTGGGCGCGGGCTGGGGGAACCAGACGTCGCCGCCGTAGCCGCGGAGGTGGCCCGTCTTGAGGGCGGCGGCGACGTCCTCCTTGACGACAATGGCGCCGCGGGCCGTGTTGATGAGCCACGAGCCGGGCTTCATCTTGGCGATGAGCTCCTTGTTGAAGAGGCCGCGCGTCTTCTCGTGCAGGGGGCAGTTGATGGTGACGACGTCGCACTGGGCCACGAGCTCCTCGAGCGTGTCGACGCGGCGGCAGCCAATCTCCTTTTCCTTCTCGGGCGACAGCGGCTGGTAGTCGTAGTAGAGCAGCTCCTTGCAGTCAAAGGGCTTGAGGCGGCGCAGCACGCGCTCGCCGATGCGGCCGACGGCGACGGTGCCGACGACCTTGCCCTCGAGGTCGTACTCGTTCTTGGCGGCGGCGGCAACGTCCCACTCGCCGCGCTCGATAATCTCGTGCGCGGGCACAAAGTTGCGCACCAGCACCAGGATGGTCATGACGACGTGCTCGGCCACGGACACGACGTTGGAGCCCGTCACCTCGGCCACCGTGATGCCGCCGTTGGTCTTGTTGGCCGCGTTCAGGTCCACGTGGTCGGAGCCGATGCCGGCCGTGACGGCCAGCTTGAGCTTCTTGGCCTTGGCCAGGCGCTCCGCCGTGAGGTAGCCAGGGTGGAATCTGGCCTGTTAGGCGATGTGAGAAGAAAAAAAAGGGAGAATAACTCACGGCGTCGTAATGATAATCTCAGCGTCCACCAGCTCCTTGTCCATGGTCGAGTTCTCGCCATCCTTGTCCGACGTCGTCACCAGCGTGTGGCCGGCATCCTCGAGCCACTTGCGGATCCCGAGCTCGTTCTCGGTCGTTCCCAGCAGCTGCGGCTCCTAAGAATCCCAAAGCAAAACGTCAGCTCATTCGCGGCCGAAAGTGCAAGTGGAATAACAACGGTCGCAACGGTCGCAACTGCCGCCCCTGCCGGATTCCGTGCGACATTCCGAAAGTCGCCCGAACTCCACGCGTGGCACACGGAGCTAGCTACCCCGCACCGTAAAAGTGCAAGGCAGCACACAAAGAGAAGGAGCAAAACAGAAGGAGCAGAATGGAAGGAGCAGAACGGAAAGAAGAGAATAAAATTGCAGGTTCAAAAACTTACGTCCCGGGCGTGCTGGTTGCCGTCGTACAGAACAAGAAGAACCTTGACCTGTGGAATTGTTAGCTAGATGTTTTTTTGACGCGAGAATCGGGGCGAGCTCCACCACGAGAGCTCAAAGGACAGCAGACGTACCATTTTGAAGATCTGGGGTGGATGTGGAGGGATGGAAAGGAGAGAGAGATGATGTAATGAAGAAGAAGAAACAAAAGAGGGGAAGAGAGAACAGCAACAGGTGGACGGGCTCGCGACTCTTTTATACAACGGCCGACGAGAGCCCAATGCAGCAACGCATCACTGTGGGGTATTATTGATCATCCGCACAGCGCAGACTGGTCTCGGAGCTACGATGGAAAGATGAGCGCATCCGCTAGTGAGCAGGCGAGTGTGTCGGGAGCCGACCAGTCTCGGGGCTCCAATGGGAACCGAAGACCCGCTTGGGAGCGAGGAGGGCCGAAGCTTCGGAATGGAGGAGACCAGGAGCTAAGGTCAAGGTCCAAGTCCAAGGTCCAAGTCCAAGGTCCAAGTCCAAGGTCCAAGTCCAAGGTCCAATGCCCAAAGGTGTCTTCAGCTGGCCGTGCTACGTCCGAGAGACAAAGAGATGATGAAAAATACAGGCAAGAGGGCGAGCTGTGCGACGTCAGACACCCGCGATGATAGAGCCGACGGAGAGACACCAAAAAGCCAGCGATGCCGGCCCGGCCAATCCATCGAGCCATTCATGTTTGTGTGTCTCCGGCGCCAGGAAGAAGCTCGGCAGTGGCGCAAGGGGCAAGAGGCCGGGGGAGGGGCGAAAAGGGAGCAAAAACAGGGCCCTTGCGCGGTTTCCTGGCGGGCGCATTGGCAACGTCCCATGCGTCGCGTGTTTTGCCTCCGGGGTTGCTGCGCAAAATCGCCAGTGGCGGAGATGCATCGGCGGTTCCTCGGCATGCTGCTAAGAACGATTTTGGGGCCAAGTGGGGCCATTGAGCGGGGCAGCACCAACGGCAGCAACGCCAGTCTGACGGCAGCAACGAGAAAGAGGGGATGAATGGGCGAGCGGAGGAGCGAGGAGGGCGAGGAGAGCGGAGGGGGGAGGGCGAGGATGGAGAGTAGGCACAAAGAGCGAGTCAATGGGTCAGAGAGTCAATGGATGAGAGACGGGGTTCGATGTCTCTGGGGAAAAAAGGTACGAGAATTTCAAGGACAGATGGGACAGATCAGTAGATCAAGATCAAGTAAAAGATCACGACAGGCCACATCATGGGCGGCAGAGTCTCGTATGGTGCACATCCTGCCGTAGTCACGGGAGGGACACGTCAAGACAAGTATGGGGTATTGTAGTCTGCATCGTACAGTCCTTCTCGACAGCCCGGGCTGCCAACCTCCTCACAACGCCTTGTGAACCAGATCGATCATGTCAAAGTAGAGCGTCTGCGCCTGCGTATTGTCCCCCCCCTGGCCGACGTCCTGGCCTGGCTCCAGACCGAGCCCCACGACGACGGTCCTGCGGTCGGCGGCATCCCGCAGCGCCAGTATGCTGGCCACCTGGGCAGCCACCAACTGGCCAAAGGTCTCGCGGGCCTGGCCGCCCGCACCCAGGAGCGTGTTGGGGGTCAGATGAGTCGGCGGAAGCAGGTCGGGCGCGCTGCCGCCCCGAAGGCCAAGCGGCAGGGCGGCGTCGATCGATGCAGCAGATGGTGCGGAGAGGGGAACCTCGATCTAAGGAAGGGGGGGGAGCGTCGTTAGCAAGACATGCAGAGTGGTGCGTCATGGGGCTTGGTCTTTGTGGATGCATACCCATTGTGCCAGTCGGCCGCCCTGCGAGATGAGGACGAGGACCTTGTCGGTAAAGTGAAGGACCTCTACTTCTGTCGGGATGCCGTGTACCGGGCCCAGCACCTTGGTGGACGGGGCCGGGAAGGGCGCCGCATCGACGACGACCTCTTGAGCCGTTTGGGTGGCCATGTTTCGTGGGCGTGCCGAGCGGTTGTGGTCGTCAGGCTGTGATGAAGGATCGAGGTGCGGCTTCGCGTGGATGTTCGCGTAGCGGCAACTCGGATATAAGAATCGTTCTGTCGATTCTGAGCGCAGCCGTATCGCACCGCACTACCGGCTATAGGGTGCTCTCATTGGCCAGCTGCCATCAAAGACCCACTTAAAAGTTGAGATAAGTAAAAGTTCGCTGGGGAAAAAGTGACAGTCACCTTTTCCTTTGGCCAAGCAGGACGATTGCCCACCATGGCTCCGATCAAGAAGTTTGTGCCTCGGCAGAGGAAGCACAAGGCGCTGGCGCGCCGGTCTCGAGAGCAGAATGGCGGAGATGCGGCGGCGCCGGAGGACAGCAACCGAGCGGAGATTCTGCCGGAAGAAGTGCGCGAACGCAACGAAAAGAAGGCGAGAATGCGGGAGGAGCTGCGGGCGGCGCAGCCGCAGATGAGTGCGAAAAAGGCCAAGCGGCTGGAAAAGTACATTGAGACGAAGCTGCGCAAGGACGAGAACCGGGAGCTGTACGAGCGGCTGGCGGCGAAGAAGATCGACACGAGTCTCTTTGAGAGCAGCAAGAGTCTGGGGGTGGGCAAGAAGCGGCGCAATGCGGAGCGGAGGAAGACGGAGAAGATGGCGCGGGATGGGGGCGACAGTGAGGGCAGTGAGGACAGTGAGGGCAGTGAGGGCAGCGACGACGACGACAGCGCGGATGACGAGCCGACGAAAGCACAGCGGCGAGCGAAGAGTGCTGGACAGGCGCAGGCCATGGAAAAGGGATCAGTGGAGGCGGTGACGGCCGAGGCGACGAGCGAGACGACAGCCGAGACGAGACCGAGCTCGCTCTTTTCACAGATTGCGCACACGCCGGCAGTAGCCGGGTCTGGGCTGAAGCGGCCGCTGGAGCTGGGCGACGACGGACGGCCGATGCTGCAGAAACGGCAGAAGCGCGGCGGCGTCAAGTCCAAGTACGAGGTGGAGCAGGTGGAAGGGGGGGTGGAGGGTGAGGAGTGGGGAGGATTTTCCGATGAGGAGTTGGAAGAGGATGAGGAGGAGGAGGAGGATGAGGAGGAGGGGGAGGATGAGGATGAGGATGAGGAGGAGGGGGAGGATGAGGATGAGGATGAGGATGAGGATGAGGAGGAAGAAAAGGTCAAGGTTGATGACAACGAAAAGGAGACAAAAGACGCCAGTGACGAGAGCAGCTCGGACAGGTCGGACAGCGACAGCGACAGCTCCAGCTCCAGCTCCAGCTCGAGCCCGAAGCGAGGGGCGTCTGGATTCAAGGCGTGGGCACAGCAGCAGCGCAACGAGGCGCTCGGGTTCGAGGCGACGACGGAGGCGACGGCGATGGTGGCGCTGCCGCGGCCGGCGAGCTTTGTGCCGCGGGCGGTGGAGGAGGAGCCGCTGCCGGAGGAGCTGCAGACGCGGGAGGCGACGGGACGAAAAGTGTTCAACGTGGCGGTGACGCGGTCAGCCGAGGTGGAGGCGGCGCGGCTGGCGCTGCCGGTGGTGGCGGAGGAGCAGCAGATCATGGAGGCGATCCACGCGCACGACGTGGTGGTGATTACGGGCGGGACGGGGTCGGGCAAGACGACGCAGGTGCCGCAGTTTCTGTACGAGGCGGGGTACGGGGCGGCGGGGTCGACGACGCCGGGGATGATTGGGGTGACGCAGCCGCGGCGGGTGGCGGCGGTGAGCATGGCGCGGCGGGTGGGCGAGGAGCTGGGGGACCACGGGGCGGCGGTGGGGTACCAGATCCGGTTTGAGGGCACGGCGCACGCGAAGACGGCGATCAAGTTCATGACGGACGGCGTGCTGCTGCGGGAGCTGACGGACGACATTGTGCTGTCGCGGTACTCGGCGGTGATTGTGGACGAGGCGCACGAGCGCAGCCTGAACACGGACGTGCTGATTGGGATTCTGTCGCGGGTGAATGCGATGCGGGCGGACGTGAATGCGCGGGCGGAAAAGGAGGAAAAGGAAAGTGAAAAAAAATTGGGGCGGCTGAAGCTGATCATCATGTCGGCGACGCTGCAGATTGCGGAGCTGACGCAGAATGCGCGGCTGTTTGCGGAGCCGCCGCGGGTGATCCAGGTGGAGGGCCGGCAGTTTCCGGTGACGGAGCATTTTTCCAAGACGACGCGGGCGGACTATGTGGAGGAGGCGTTCCGCAAGGTGGTGCGGGGCCATCGACGGCTGCCGGCGGGGGGATTTTTGGTGTTTCTGACGGGCGAGGACGAGATCCAGCAGCTGGCGCGACGGCTGCGGCGGGAGGTCAACGGGCTGGATGTGGGGGAAGGCGCCAGGGTGCGACTGAGGGGGGTGCCGTTGGAGGCCGAGGACGTGGAGTTTGGGGG
>RQWE01000045.1:0-111374 GCA_004028395.1 Leptographium galeiforme
GCCGCCCCGCCCGCCGCCCGGACCCGTCCGCTGGAACGACCCCCGCCCGCCGCCCCGGCTGTCGCCCCGCGCGCCCCGCTGGCCGCGCCCGCCACGCGTGAAAATGGCACCCCGCCCGAACCGCGTCTTGGCCGAGTCGCGCGTGTTGCTGACGACCGAAAACGTCGCCTCGTCCTCGGCAATCGGCGCCGCAAACATGGCCACCGAGCCTGCGCCGTACACCTGCTGTTCTGCGTCGTCTGTCAGCCCGTTTCCTGTCCTGCGTCGTCTGTCCACCCCGCCCGTTTTCTACGCACCTCTTCCGTAGCGTCCGTACTGCGGCCGTCCGCCACGTCCGTCCCGTCCGTCTTTGCCGTCCGTTGTCCAGTCGGCCATGCGGCCCAGCTTGTCGCCCTTGGAAAAGGGGGCGTACGGCACGCCGTTCAGCATCGTCTCCGTCGTCACCGACGGGCCCCAGCCGTCGCCGTCCGGCAGCGCCGCAATGATGTTGGCCAGCGAGTTCGTCATCGTGGTCGTGCAGTCGATGAAAAAAAAAAAAGGCAGAGACGACGGCCCCAAAACGGCACTAAAATTTGCCAAAATATTTCTTTGTGGGAGGGGTACAAAAGCGGGGACAAGACTGGCAGCTGCCAACAGGTGCAGCTGAGAGCTGCCTCGTCGCCTTACGACGTACGTACTCGACATCGGCCCCATAATTCAAGCCTCGATCACGGCAAGAGAACCCAAGGCGAGCTGCGGACGCAAGACCCAACTTTGCTATTTGTACACTCGGAAAAATCCATACACTGCTATTCCAACGGCGAAACCCCAAATAGGACACATCTTTACATGACCTCCGCCATCGCGAAACTAGGCGGCGGCGCCTCTGCCTTTGCGGAGAAGAGATTCTCAATGACGTCACGTGCCTCAAAGTCTTCCAGAACGGCGCCGAACCTGCGCGTGTGAGTGTGGAAAGACGGCGTCGCGGGAGAGACGGACAAACGCACCCATAACAGCGGATCTTGCCGCTCAGTTCTGCTGCTAGCATCTGCAGGTCGGCCGCCGTCAGCTCGCCGAGCCGCGGGTGGTCCTGAATCATGCTCCAGGCCACGACCGGCGTGATCTCGCCGCCGAGGTCGAGCCGACTGCTGAGGTGCATCAGCGTGGCCAGGCCGCCCTTGCCGAGCTGCCACGTGTGGTGGTCGGAGCCGCCAAACGGAATGTCCGGCGCCAGGTCTGCGAGCGGCTCGGGCGGACACGTCGCCATCAGCGCGTGGCCGCACGGCACGCCGCCCATCTCAGCGCTGCGCTCGACCATCAGCGGCATGTGGGCCATGCACGGCTTCTCAAGACTGCGGCAGCGAGAGAGGCACGCACAGGCGTTAGCTCGGAGCGCATCGTTTCGCGTATCCGAAAGGAGAGGTGAGGGGATGTGTTTCCCGGGTCTTGTCCTCTGCCGTTCTTTCCGGTAGTGTGTGTCGTAAGAGGGCAAAAGAGGGGGGGGGGGAAGGGAAGGGGGAGGAGGGAGGAAGGGGGGCGAAAAGGGGGAAAGGGGGGGGAAAGAATCTCCTACGTGAGGACAAAGTCAATGCCGGCCTGCTCGTAGTCGATGGCGGGGTTCCACTGGATGCCGTCGGACGCGGACATGGATCCGGACGCGGGCGAATAGGCACTGGTGTGGGAGCTGGGCGGCGCCGGCGCCGGCAGGTAGCTGGCGGCGGTGCTGGCGGTGGCGCTGGCGGCGGGACTGACCGTGTCACTGCCGCTTTGTTGCTGGAGCAGCTGCCGCAGCTGTCGGTTCTCCGTGGCCAGGCGATCCTTGTCCTGCGCGACGTTGCTGTAGATCTCCTTGAGCCGCATCACCTCGTCCTCGAGCGCCTTGATGTACAGCTCCTTGCGCTCGCGGTGCGTCCGCTGCGCCTGTCGGTTCAGCTCCTGCCGTCGCGTCAGTGCCGGCCGGCTGTCCGGCTTGGGTCCTCGGCGCTTGGTCGGCTGTCCGTCGCGCGTCGTCAGCTTGGTGTCGGCAAAGGCCTTGAGCAGGCTGCCAGGCGTGGAGGCGGCAGACGACATGTTGAATTTCTGGGTGGGTATGGGGGGGGGGGGGCAAAACGAGGAAAGCAGGCCCAAATGGCGGTAACGAGGCTCGAGACGGACGAGGCAAGATAAAATTGGCGTGCCGGACGGACAAGACCGCACCCAGAGTCGCAAAGACGGCTAGAGAGGACGCTTGACGCGCCGGGTCGACTCAATGGCGATGAATAGGGAATGTGTTCTCGCGATGTTTTACGGCACGAATAGCAAGCAGAAAAGTCCAATGCAATATCGCCCAGAATGAATTCCCCGCCGGTCGAAGAACCCCACAGTAAAAAAGGAGCAGGCGTCGGTAAAAGAGGTCGACAAGATGTCAAAGAAATGAGATGTGGTATAGGTGGCAGACGGACAGACGGCCGATGGCAGACGAGGCTTTGGCGTTGCCATTCCCCGTCAGCATGGATGAGGGGCAATCGGGGCTGTGCTCCCCCTGGAAGATGAGTCAGCACTGATAGGGCGCGCCTTCCCACTGGACGGTACATACATATGTACTCCGTACATACGAGTAGGATCCGTGATAGCGCTAGCGCATACTTTACAGAGCTCTTTACTCGTGGAACGGCGTCGGAGGAAGCTGACGTTGGAGGACAGCGAAAGCACCCGGAGCCGTCGGATAGTAAGAGAGGTGCACAGGGGCATAGCCGTCTTGGCCGTCTTGGCCGTCTTGGCCAAAAGTGCGCATTCGTGTTGAAAAGGTCCGCTGGCGCTGCGCTGCAAGTAAGATACTCGGCGCCGTGCGCATTTCTCGCTGCAACCAACGCGCCGCCCGCCTTCTCTTTCCGTTGCTCGGGAACGGCCGCCCCGACAATACCAAAAAACATACGACGTCTCCTCACGAGGAGCCAATGGCATGCGCAGGTCCCAGGTACGAGTAAGACAAGACAGGGAGGGAACCAAGACAGAACACAGCACGAGGTCGCCCCCCCCCCTCCAAAGGTCCAAAAGGCACCGGAGCTGGCCCTCTACGTTCCCCGCCCCCCCGGGGTATTCGAAGCTTCGACCGACTGGGCTAGACGGGTGTCGTGACCAGCAGCCCGCCCGCCCATCGTTGCCAGAACATTCCGTCACGATGGGGCCGCTCGATCCATTGCCCAACCAGAGACGAGCCAGCCGTGCGCCGCGAGCCAGACGAGACAAGGCGGACGAGCCAGTTCGAAACGAGGATGGAGGGCGTGGGAGGGGTCCCTTGCGTCGGTTATCCGGCTTGTGTGGTCTCTTGGTGTCTCTCTCTCTCTCTCTCTCTCTCCGTAAACCGGCAACTTGGCCCCGCTGCATCGAGCCCCGGACCACAGGTGAGAGATACAGTAGCGCGGGCGGATCGGTGACGTGGCGGAGCCGGCGTCCAGTCTCTGACCGATACGCTCGTGCATGGTCCCGTACGTGTACGAGCGAGTATATATACTCGTATCGTGCCCGTTTGCCCAGGGTTCTTTTTGCATGGGAGTCGACTCACGTCTGGCACGGGGGGGAGGGGTCCCACACAGGATGCACTCTACGGAGTAGGATGCACCTCTTGGAGACGGAGCCAGCACGGTTGGGTGGCCGGCCAGGCCGGCGCCATTGGCTCGCTCTGTTGCCAGACTCCGTGCTTGCATGAGATTCTGACGGCGTGCATCCCACTAATGTGGAGATGCGCCTCCCCCAAACACGAGAACGCTGGCGTCATGGGCGAATCACATTGGCCCGCCTGTGCGACGCTTGACGTTCCGGTGTGCCGTCTTTTGCAGACAACGGGTTGCCGCGGCGTGTTGCAGCGGTGCTGCGAGCGTGAGGAGAAATCCCGCAGGTCGGTGGCGGGCGTGTGTTTCTTGCTCCTCACGAGGCCGTTTTCCAGTGGCGTACGAGTGCTCGTAACAAGGACCACGAGGGGGTGTGCCTGACGGCACGGTGGATTCGTTATGCCGTGCAAAGTACTCGTACTCTTATTTACCTCGTGCTCATGCGACAAAAAAGTCGTCCCGTTGTGCTAGCCCGGTCAACCAATCCTTGAAACCAGGCCAGGCAGGCACATAACAACTGGGATGCGGCACTAGCAGCACTTTTAGGGGGGGGGGTCACGCTGGGGGTGTGCTGTGCAGCAAACTAGAAAAAAGGCAAGGGCCCTCCAAGGGGCGTCTTCGTCCCCCCTCCCGCCCCGCTCTTCTGTTGACAGAACAGCGCTGGCGAATGGCAGTGTCCCGGTCGTTTCCACTACCGCTTCCACGGGATCGCTTCCACCGCTGATCGGCACCGTCGTTGGCAGTCATGCTACACCCGCTGACTCACACCCGAACGCGTACGAGGATTCGTAGGTGGCCAGGTGGTGGTCGATTGGCGCTCCGTGCACAAGAAGGGCAAGCGAGACGGCGAACAGCGAGACGGCGAGCCAGAGTAGAGACCAATGCCTCGTAGACTGACCCGAGCAGACACAAACAGAAACTTTCTTATTCCGTTTGTTGTGATAACCTGCTCGCTATCCGACCCCACCTTCCCTTGCTTGTATCTTATGTAAACGCTGCCCCGGGTCTAGTTAGACGGAGGGGGGGGGGGGGTCAACCACTAAATTTCTCCAAAAAGGATTCCCCTACACGTAGTAGTCTCAAGATACCATCGCGCAGCGTGTGGGTCGGCCTATTTCTTCTCCGGCACTTTTGTTTCCCACTGCTCTTCCGAGGCCCGTTTTGCCAACCCACAGCGGCCTTTCTGACGACTCCAACGGGATCCCCTGTGACTTTTTTTTTCTTCTTTAATTCGGTATTTTTTAAAACCTCGTTCGCGGCCTTAACTACGAGTATTCTTGCTAAGCGGCCCAGTTTAATTCTACCGCCCTCGTTCACGCCCCGGCCGTGCCTGCCTGTTCCTGTCGTCGTCGTGTCTACGACGTACTTGCTGCCCCGGCCACGTTCCCTCTCCGTCCTCGAAACGCCTGGTGCCCGCCGAGATTCGAAAATTCGCTTCCCCCCCCCCCTCTTTTTCCTATTCGACACACACCCGGCGTCGTCTGCCGCCCTCCGTCGACCGTCGACCGCCAAACGACCGCCGGCCGCCCTGCGCCCTGCGCCCCTCCCCAATTGCGACCCTTTGTCGACGACGGTCGGTTCCACTAGCGCTGTGTTGTCCCGCGTTCCGCTGCCACCGAGAAGGGAATCGTGTGGCCTGCAGCCGTCTTTGCGTTTTCCCTTGTTTCCCCCTCTGCCTCGCGTCCCTTTTCTTCTCGAGGGAAAAAAAAAAAAAACACCCGGCAGAACCGGAGAGACAGACGCGGCCAATCCATCTTGTTAGGCTGTCCGGACACCGCTGCTGGGCCCGTCTCGACATGCCTCGCTCGCCCACCGAATTCTAGCCCCGGCGACGTGCCAAAAGCAAACAAACAAAAGACAAGACACGACAGGACGAAAACCAAAAACAGGACGAAACGGAAAAAAGGGGACCTGCTCGTTCCCCCCCCCCCACCAAGGACCAGGACTCTCGGTTCGGGGAGCCGTCCGAGCACGCCGCGCTGCTGTCCCAAATCGTGGCATCCGTCGTATCGGACGCTTCCCTCGCTTCAGACGTCTTTGATCCCTTGTTGACCCGTCCGAACCGCCTCAGATCCGCGTCACTCTCGCCCCGTCTCTAGCGACACCCGCGGCCCCTCGACCCGCCCCGCCACACCCGATGCCCACGTCGCTCTCTGCTGGCCCGCCGACCTGCCACTGCCACTGCCACTGCCTCCGCCACCATGGAGCCGCCGTTGCAGCCAAAGATGCAGCTGCAGCCGCAGCCGCAGCCGCAGACACCGACCCCCGGCTTGCTCTCCCCGCCGGCCGTCGCCTCGCTGCGCGGAGAGTCCGCCACTGATATGCAGCGCTCGCTCAGCGAGAACATTCGCGAGGAGCGCGACGACCTCCGCGAGGCCGCCGAGCAGACACTCAACGTCATCATGGACCTCAACCTCGACGGCACCATCCGCTGGGTCGGCCCCTCCTGGCTCGACGTCCTGGGCTCCGAGCCCGACTCCGTCCAGGGTGCCCGCATGGCCGACCTGATCGTCAGCGACAACAAAAACATCTTTGCCGACATTGTCGAGTCCATGAAAAAGGACGACTCCCAGAGCCAGATCGTCCGCTTTGCCATGCCCCTGGGCCCCAAGTCGAGGCTGCTCGCGCAAGACGACCAGGGGGACGAGGCTGGCGAGGCCGCCCCGTCCGACATTATCGACCTCGAGGCCCAGGGCATCATGGTCTACGACACGGCCTCGGGAGGAGAGAGCCATGTACGTCCGTTGCCGCTCTGCCAACCGACATGTGACTGACCCTGCAGACTATGTGGATGATCCGGCCCTGGATGGCCCCCCGCGAGATCAAGATCGACCTGCCGCGCCTCATTGTCGACTCGCTCGGGTCTGGCGCCGAGGTCCTCGCCAGCTACCTCACCCAGCTGGCCGAGTCCGGCCTCGACGCCCCCGGATTGCAGCCGCCGCCTGAGCCGGTGCTCTGCCGCATCTGCGAGCGCCACATCCCGCCGTGGTGGTTTGAGAAGCACACCGACCTGTGTCTGCAGGAACACACAGCCGAGATGGAGGTCCAGATGGCCCAGGACGCGCTGACCGAGCATCGCCATGCCATCGTCAAGGTTCTCGACGCCCTCGAGGCCCGGAGGAGTCGATCGCTCACGGGCGACGCCTCCCCCGTGCCGCTCGCCGAGTACAAGGGCATGCCCATTGGCCCCCCGCCGTCGTCCAACTCGTCCTCCTCCACGGCCTCGTCCCCGTCGCCGGCCACTGGCCGCTCTCGCGACCGGTCGTCTGGGTTTGGCCACGCCCGCGCCCGCTCGTTTGCCATCCGCCGACCACAGGCCCGCATCGTCGAGCTGCTGCTCGATCTCTGCGACACCGCCCTCGAGATCAGCACGCCAGCCATCAAGGAGCCGTCGACGCAGAACCCGGGCGAGCTGCGCACGCAGTCCCCCCAATCCGAGTCCCGCATCTCCCAGGTCGCCCAGTGGCAGTCGCCCAGCACCAACACGCTCGAGCAGGAGCACGGCCTGGCCATCCTGTGCGCCGACTCGGAGAAAGCCGCCAAGGCCAAGGTCGAAGCCGTGCTCCGCCACCGCCGCGTCATCGAATACGCCGAGCGCATCCGCGTCGAGTTTGCCGTCATCGTGCAGGACTGCATCGACGATGCCATGCGCAAGGCCGCCAAGATCGCGTCCGGCCGGCTGAGCGACTCGACCGAGTCGGGCGACGAGGACGCGGTGGAGGAGGACTGCGACGAGGCCTCGACCCTGGCCAACAACGAGGAGGCCTTCTTCTCGGGCTCCTTTGACGATCCGTCGCGGCTGGCCTTGGCGCTCGAAAAAGCCAAGATCAGCGACGACCCCGAGACCCGGCGGCTGCCCTCCGTGTCGGGCTCTCTGGTCGCCGACTCGCAAAAGTCGGCCAGCCCGATGGAGTGTCCGACGCCCAAGTCTGGACGCGGGCCCATCAGCATCTCGGCCCAGCGCGACTCGCGGCGTGGGTCCGTCTTTCTGGAGAGCGACGCTGGCGATAGCGACGGCAGCATCCGCTCGTCGTCCGTCGCGTCGCGGCCGCCACCCCCTCGCACCGAGTCGCCCATCTCCGAGTTTGGCGACCTCCGCCGACAGGCCAGCTCGCGGCAGCACCACCGTCGCAGCCTGATCCTGCCCGGAACCGTCTCGCCGCGCCGGCAGGAGTCGCCGTCTCGCCCCGTGACCCAGGCCACCTCGTCGCCCCTGCGCATCTCCAAGCCCCGCGGCCTCGCATACCCGCCCGAGGGCATCGCGTCGCCCGAGGCCTCGCCGATGCTGCCGAGCGGTGAGTTTGGCTCGCCCTATCTCGTGAGCCAGTACCAGCCGCAGCCGCCGCACCAGCACCTGCACCACCACCGCCGACAGTCGTCCATCTCGGTGTCTGCGCTGGGCGACATCTCCATCCGGCCTCCGCCGTCGCCACGACTCAACGCAGTGGGCGCGCCTCCCATGGCACGCGCCGTGCCGCCCTCGATCAAGGACTTTGAGGTCATCAAGCCGATCAGCAAGGGCGCCTTTGGCAGCGTGTACCTGTCCAAGAAGAAGTCGACGGGCGAGTACTTTGCCATCAAGGTGCTGAAAAAGGCCGACATGGTGGCCAAGAACCAGGTCACCAACGTCAAGGCCGAACGTGCCATCATGATGTGGCAGGGCGAGAGCGAATTCGTGGCGAAGCTGTACTGGACCTTTTCGAGCAAGGACTACCTCTACCTCGTCATGGAGTATCTCAGCGGCGGCGACTGTGCCTCTCTGATCAAGGTGCTGGGCTGTCTGCCGGAGGACTGGGTGAAAAAGTACCTCGGGGAGGTGGTGCTGGGCGTGGAGCATCTGCACAGCCGCGGCATTGTCCACCGCGATCTCAAGCCCGACAACCTGCTGATCGACCAAAAGGGCCACCTGAAGCTGACCGACTTTGGCCTGTCGCGCATGGGTCTCGTCGGCCGCCAGAAGCGCGCTCTCAACAGTGCCACCAACGAGCCGGCGCCGGATCTGTTGAAGCAAGGCCCGTTTGCCCGCTCCGCCTCCATCACGTCATCGCGCTCGACGTCGCTCGACCTCCACGGCATCAACGCGCACTCGCCCGGCGGCACGCCGCTGATGACGCCGAGCGACACGTACAGCAACCTCGGCCAGCCGTCGTACTTTGTCCTGGGCAACACCGCGCTCCCCGAGGGCCGGCGCGTATCGGGGCGTCGGAGCGACAGCGGCGGCAGCGAGTCGCTCAGCCACATGATCAGCAACCTGTCCCTGGCTGACGTCTCGGCCACGTCTCTCCCCGCGGCCATGCACTCACCCGTGGGCGAGGGCAGCGAGGGCGACCCGTCCGGCTACGGATCACCAGACCTGCCGTCGCTGCAGCCGTCGCTGACCCACGGAAGCAACGGCGTGGAGCCGGGCGGAAAGGGGACGCCTCCGCAGACGAGCATGCCGCCGCCCAACTGGGCGCTGTTTGACCCCGAGGACACGAACCGGCGCTTCGTGGGCACGCCCGACTACCTGGCGCCGGAGACGATCCGCGGCGAGCCCCAGGACGAGACGAGCGATTGGTGGTCGGTGGGCTGCATCATGTTTGAGCTGCTGTACGGCATTCCGCCCTTCAACGCCGGCGAGGCCGAGCAGGTGTTTGAGAACATTCTGGCGCGGCGGATCCACTGGCCCGAGCTGGTGGACGACGAGGTGTCGGCCGACGCCAAGGACCTGATCAACAAGCTGCTGTGCATGGACCCGCGCGACCGACTGGGCGCCAACCGGGACGAGAAGTACGCGTCCGGGGGCGAGGAGATCCGCAGCCACGCCTGGTTCAAGGACATGAACTGGGAGTCGCTGCTGCAGGACGAGGCGCAGTTTGTGCCGCTGCTGGAGAACCCCGAGGACACGGAGTACTTTGACGCGCGGGGCGCCACGCTGCAGTCGTTTACCGAGGAGCTGGAGGACCAGGCGCCGTCGTCGGGCGGGCAGAACAGCGACTATGCGGACCGGCCGCACGACGCGCTGTCGCGGGTGCGCACGCAGATCAACTCGACCAAGCGCGGGCTGATGCCGCTGCACATCCCGCCCCACGTGCGCGACCTCAAGAGCCGGCGGCTGAGCGAGCCGGTGGTGACGGACGACTTTGGCAACTTTGCCTTTAAGAACCTGCCGGTGCTGGAAAAAGCCAACAAGGACGTGATCCAGAAGCTGCGGGCCGAGGCGCTGGCGGCCCAGAACAAGCAGACGCCGTCGAGTCCGGGCGGCGCCACGGCCATGACGTCGCCGGGGCCGGCCCTCGAGGGCAGTCCGATCCTGGCGGCGCCGACACACCCCCAGCTGCAGCGGACCATGTCCAATGCCAAGGCGTCGCAGCGGCCGCAGTCGCCGTCGAACCTGAGCCAGACGAACTCGTCGCCGAGCCGGGTGTCGCAGCCGTCGTCGCCGCTGCTGGTGTCGTTCCACGCCGGGCCCGAGAGCCGGCGCAAGTCGTCCAACACGGCCGCGCCGAGCCTGCTGCAGCAGGCCAGCACGAGCGGCGGCTCGCACGCGTCGTCGGGGCTGTCCGATGTGCCGCGCATCCCGCCCACCCTGCAAAAGGCCGTGTCGGCGTCGGTGGCCTCGCCCACGGTCAAGGGACGGGCGGCGTTTCCGCCGCTGCCGCTGTCGCCGCAAAAGAGTCTGTCGACGCCGCGCCAGTCGAGCAACCCGGTGGCGCGGTCGCGCTCGCTGACGGTCGGGTCGCAGGAGGGCAGCCCGATCGCGGCCGACATCCTGAGCCACCGCAACCGGCGCAGCCAGGTGTTTGACATGTCGCCGTCCTCGTCGGACAACGAGGGCGAAAAGGCCAACGCGCTGCTGCTGCGGGTGCAGCGGCGACGGCAGAGCTCGCGCCGCATGTCACAGATCGCCCTCGACTGCGGCCCCGTGTTCCGGCCGCTGGACATTCTCATCTGCGAGGACCACCCGGTGTCGCGCATGGTGATGGAGAAGCTGCTCGAGAAGCTGCGGTGCCGGACCATCTCGGCCTCGAGCGGCGCCGAGGCCGTGCGCTACGCCATGAGCGACATCAAGTTTGACATCATCTTTATGGAATACAAGCTGTCGCAGATCAGCGGCGCCGACGTGGCCCGCATGATCCGCGACACGACCAACACCAACTCGCACACGCCGATCGTGGCCATCACGGCCTATCTCAAGGAGCTGCAGGCGCGGCAGCACTTTGACTCGCTGATCGAGAAGCCCATCAGCTCGTCCAAGCTGACCGAGGTGCTGGGCAGCCTGTGCCACTGGAAGGCGCCGGCGACGGGCCAGAACGTGGCGCCGATGCCGGCGCTGCCGCTGTCGCTGCCGCTGTCGCTGCCGCTGGGCCACCCGATCCCGTCCAGCCTGCGCCAGGAGAGCGTGCGGCTCGAGGACAGCCCGGCCTCGGGCTCGATGACGTCGGCCAACCGGACGGGCAGCAGTTTCCGGGGCTCGAGCCGGGAGGATTCGATTGGCTCCAGCCTGTTTGGCGACTCCGAGTCGGCCAGCACGGACGAGATTCCGATTGTGATTGGGCGCAAGGCCACGGGGGACTGGGACGAGGGCGGACTGGGCATCTCGCAGGACGAGGTGATGCTCGGCTCGAGCGAGGTCCCGCGGCTGCAGCGGCTGTCGCCGCTCGTCCCTCTGCACACGGCGTCGATGGCCACGACGACGGCGCCTGCGGTGTCGTCGCCGCTGTCGCCGTCCATGTCGAGTGCGCCGCGTCTGGGGCAGCAGCCGCAGCCGGAGGAGAAGCGGGTGTCGGTGCCGGCGACGATGGCGATGCACGCGCCGATTCCGGTGCCGGTGCCGCAACGGTCGCTGGAGAAGCTGCGGGCAAAGCGCGAGGCGTTTGAGCGGCGGCGGTTCGACGGCAGCGTGGACTCGGCCGACGACGAGGACGACGAGCTGGGGCTCGGGGTCAGCAGCAGCGCGGTGAGCAGCGGCAGCGGCAGCGGCAGCGGCAGCGGCAGCTCCAGCAGCGGCAGTCCGAGCAACGCGGGCGCGCGGCCGCAGCCGACGCGGCAGCACTTCCGCAGCAAGTCGGTGCTGCCGTCGTCCAAGCTGGGCATCGAGATGATGCGGGCCAACAGCCACGACAGCGTGGTGCTGCACACCGGGTCCGAGAGCGCCAGCACCAGCACCATGGGGCCGGCAACGCAGATCGTGACGCCGACCGACGAGTTTGGGCAGGCCGACGTGGGTCCGGCCCTGTTGGCGGCGGCGGCGGCAGCGGCAGCGGCGGGTGCGCTGGAGGATGCGGTGGACTCGGATGACGAGTACGACGAGGCCGGCGACACGACGATCATCCACACGCCGCCGGACCAGCTGGGGCCCGAGTTTGGGGTCATTGACAGTGCGGCCGGTGAGGCCAAGGCGGCGAGGGAGACGGAGACGGAAGTACCAGAAGCACCAGAGGCACCAGAGGCACCAGAAGGCTTTATCTGAGTCTTGCGATCTTTTCATCTTCTCCCCCGGATTTATTCCTGATTCTACAGCGAGGAGTTTTTGGATCGCGAAGACTGCTACCATTTTTTTTTTTCCTTTTGATATTTCCCTGTCTTACTACCGTGTGTGCATACTGTTTTCATTTGTCGCTACGTTTTTTCTTTTTTTCCCCCCTGTTTTTCTATTTTTTTTTCCCGTCTTCAAGATTTCTTTTGTCCGGTGGTTAGCACGACGGCACAGAGACGGAACCGGCGTTTCGGACTTGCGATAATCTGCGAAAAAAAGCGAGACCGAATCCGACGCCTCGGCGAGAGGGCCGGAAGGGGGGGGGGGGGGGGGGGGGGGGGGGGGGGGGGGGAGAGGGCCTGGCAATGGCTGGATGGGGAGTACGTGCGTCGTGTTTGCAGAAAAAAAAAACGACAAGGCGGCATCTTCGTCTCGCGTGCCGCAAGCTGGCTCTTTTGGCTTGCGTTGCCGCTCCTTACATTTTTTTTTTTTCCTATGTCCAGCAGCGATGGTGCTGTGTTTTATTTGACTGCCTCGTCTGTCCACGGCCCCCCCAGTTTGTTGTCGGGGCCTGGCGGACAGGAGAAGCAGAGACGCGGAACTTTGCTGCCTCGTCCCAGTGCCCGTATTTTGTCACTCCTCATGTTCTGCACAAACAAGGAAAGGAATAGGATCTAGTGGACGAGGGAGAAAGGGAAAATTAGCAAACCGGTAAAAAAAAAACGAAAACAAAAGATTGGAAAAAAAAAAGCCGAATGTCGTTTCTGTGACTCAACGCTATGCCTGTCTCGTAGGGTCTGTGAGGGGAATCTACGGCACGTGCGGCTGACTCCGGGGAAGGGGAGGAGACTTGTTCCGGGGATTGGCGGGGTTGGTGAGTCATGGAGCCTACCCGTATAAGATGCAGGCACAGTTACGTAGACGGGATTCGCGATTCAACAGGACAGACAGCGGAGAAAAGAAGCCTCTACGGACACATCCCCCGTCACCATGGCCGACAATGCTCTCCACGATGCCCCCCCGGCGGTGCGGCAGCTGCTGGCCCGCCTGCACGCCGAGTCGCTGGCCCAGGAGGCCGGCCTGACGGCCTCGTCGCTGGACAATAGCGCGCAAATGGCCGAGCTCGTGCGCGACAAGTTTATTGCCCTCGACAGAGACAAGGCCCTCTACGTCTACCAGCTGGCCCGCGCCACCGGCGCCACCACGCTCGTCGAGGCCGGCACGTCGTTTGGCGTCAGCACCGTGTACCTGGCGCTGGCGGCGGCGGCCAATGCGGGCGCCTCTTGTCCGTCCACCAAAAAAAAAGCACGCGTCATTGGTACAGAACACGAGCCGACCAAGGCGGCGCAGGCCCGCCGGCACTGGCAGGCGTGCGGGCCCGCGGTGGCTGACGTGATTGAGCTGCGCGAGGGCGACCTGCGGGAGACGCTCAAGACGGACCTGGAGGATGTGGACCTGGTGTTGATGGACAGTAGGTTTTTTTTGTCTTTTTTTCTGTCTTTTTCTTTTTTTTTTGTTTTCCTTTTTTTGTCTTTTCATTTCTTTTTCGTTTTCTTCCTTTTTCTTCATCTTTCTTTCTGCTCTTTCTTCCTCTTGTCACTAACCTCCAGTCTGGACCCCCATGGCACTGCCGACGCTCAAGGTGCTGCAGCCAAAGCTGCGCCACGGCGCCGTGGTGATTGCCGACAACACGACCAGCTCGGCAGACAAGTACAAGGAGTACTTGGACTACGTCGGGGCGGCCGACAGCGGCTTCATCAACACGACGCTGCCGTTCAAGGGCGGGCTCTTGATGAGCGTGTACGTGCCGGCGAAAAAGTAGGATGGGTGCAATGGTTGCGGGACTGTCTAGAGTCGGCTCCAAGGGAGAGCCCGCTGTCTTTTATCATCTAGTCTGAATGAAGCCACGCCACTCTACACGCGCATTCCCCCCTTGGTGAGGCCGACGATGCCCGGCCGCAGATAGTCATGGTCGGCGGCCAGGCTCTTGCGCGTCGGGTCGGCGGCGAGCTCGGTCACGTCCCAGGCGGCGTACACGTAGCGGCCGTGCAGGAAGCCAGCCTCGGCCGAGGCGGCCCAGACGCTAAAGGAGCCGGCCAGGTTTTCTGGAAAAGTATGAGTGACAAATTTCGGGGGTAGGGATACAAATAAAAGACTGGACGCACCGTGATCAAACGGAAGCATGTCCTGCGTGATGCCCATCGGCAGCCAGGCGTCCGTGTAGACCATGCCGGGGTGGAAGGAGACAATCTGCAGCTTCTCGGGCGCGACGCTGTCGGCGATGAGCGAAAAGGCGTAGGTGCCCGCCAGCTTGGTGAGGCTGTACCCGGGGCGCTGGGCGACAATGGGGTGGCCGGACAGGTTGGCGGCGTTGCTGGAGATGTACTGGAGGAACTGGGGCGTGTTAGCAGGGTCATGCTCAGTTTTTCTTTTCTTTTTTTTCTTTTTTTTTGTTCATAAAAAAAGTCCACTCACCCTCGGTCCCTCGCCCGGCTGCTTGCTCAGACGCTCGGTCATGTGCAGCGGCCCCTTGATGTTGGCTTCGAACTGGCTCCAGACCTCTTGGGTGCCGAGCTGCAGCAGCGGCTCCGGCGCCGAGAACTTGACCGAGCCGAGGACCAGCACGTCGACCGTGGTGCCGCGCGCGGCGAGACGGTCCCAAAACGCGTCGACCAGCTCGTCGGCGGTGACGTCGAGCGTCTCGGCGACGTACTTTGTGGGCGAGCCGGCGGATTTGGCGGCGGCTTGCAGCTCCGTGACGGCGGCGGCCAGCACGTCGGAGCGACGGCCCATGACTATGACGGTGGCCGCGGCGGCGAGACCAAAGTTGCGGGCTATGGCCTTGCCAATGTTGGTGCCGCCGCCGGTGACAAGAACGGTGCGGCCGGCCTGGCTGAGCTCAGGGCGCGTCGGGGCAATGGCGGCATAGGTGTCGGTGTGGACGACGCCGGTGAAGTCGGTAGAGGGAATATCCATGGTGGCTGTTTTTATGATGAGAGAGGAGGTGATGGAAAACGAGAAATGAGAAGCCCAGAGACGTGGAACTGCTCCTCTTTTATACATGGCGGATTCTGCAGAGGGTCCAGCTGCGGACTGCGGGCAGCGGATTGCGGGCGCTAAACTGCGGACGCTAAGCTGACTGCAACGGACCCAAAGACGGCAGGCAGTCGGATGTCGGATGACAACGCCCTGTTGGCTCTGGCATCCAAGCTCGACCGGGGCAGACGCGTTGGTTGTGCTGCATAACTTATGCATGACAGACATCACATGAAGCGGCGAGCAGATTATGTGCAACGGTAAGGAACTATAATGAGTAAGTTGGCCATATATAGGAAATGACCAGACTCAACCCTCCTAGATTGTCTCTATCCATTTCCTATTCTTTTCCACACCAGATAAAAACAAATCGAACACGTCTACACCCTTTTCAATGGAAGCTAACACGAAACACTTCGGCGCGCATCCACACTTTCCTCTCGCAAAGTGGGAGGCGGCTTCGTACAGTAATGGATGCATGCGGCCTAAATTCAAGCCGCCAATCCGCCTTGGGCAGGACGCTTTGTTCAAAACACCCAAAGAGGTACAACAATTTTTGGACCTTGACCACGTTCCTGAGACGTTTGAGTCGTACGCTATTCCGAAAGACCGAAACGCGGTTCCCATCAAGTACTGCTGCATCCCACTCTACAGTTATCATCAGCTGGTCAAGACGGCCGTGTTCGACAAGCAGCGATTGATCACAATCGATGGCGAAGAGAGGTTTGTGTACACGCCGACGGCACTCCGACGCAATTAGCGGAAAGAAACTGTACGTCGTACATCTTTTGTACGAAGTCGATTGAAGCGAAATGCGTGGAATGGATCAAGGCGGAGCCTCTCACCTCGACCAGGATCTCACGGTGGGGCCGCTGCGGACGCTTACCCAGATGAGTTAGCGTCCACCAAAGGGTCGGTGTTGCTTACTCGTGCGGAGCCGACTTTGAGACGTCAGCAGCGGCAACCTCTTTCTCATTGTGCATCTCCATGGCGGCACCAGTACAAGCCACGACGTGCTCCGCGTGCACGCATGCGAAGCGCAAGTGTGACAGAGCACGGCCGGCCTGTGGGCGATGTCGGAAGCGCCAGACGGACTGCGACTACCCGGCCGCCAAGCCGAGTCGTTTTGTGGCGATTGGGGCCTTTGAGCAGACAGGCAGTGCGCTGCTGGGCGTCGCGGATCCAGAGCCGGACCTGGCGATACCGGCAGTGGTCGGCGAGCTGTGTTCACGGCTGGACCTGGGGTTTGTGCCGACCTTGTCCGACTCTGACTTGTCGGCCCTCTCGGTTCAGCCAGCTCTGACCGCGTGGCCGCCGCCCCACAAGCTCTGGTTCCTGACGCCAGAGACGTGGAGGATCGACCACCGGCCGAGCCTGAACGAGATCACGTACGATGTGGCGCTGCTGCGGGGGCAAATCGGCCATGTGCAACAGTGGCTGCGGCAATGGGTGACCACGGGCCGCTGTGCCTTTATCCACGCGTGTGTCTATCGGATGCGCATGCCCGAGTGTGTGCAGGCGGCCTTTACGGTCATGGCGAGCTACGTGCACCGGACGGAGGCGACGAGCGACCTGGTGCTGCGGATTGTGGAGGAGCAGGCGGACCGGCTGGTGGAGAGCGGGGAGGGAGAGGAAGAGAAAAGCGGACAAGACGGACAAGACGGACAAGACGGACAAGACGGACAAGACGGACAAGACGGACAAGACTATGACCTTGACGACAACGACGACACCAGCAGCGCAACGCCCGGCCTGCTGGACCAGCTCGCCCGCACGCAGGCGCTGATTGTGCTGCAGGTCATCAGCCTCTTTGACGGCGACATCCGGGCGCGCCACCTGGCCGAGGGCCGCCAGCAGCTTCTCGGTCGCTGGTGTGGCCGACTGCTCACGTGCGCACGCCGCAGCCTTGCTACCTGGTCGCCCCTGACGGACCAGCGCCGCGCTGTCGACGGGCTCGACGCCCTCGACGCCTACGGCGTCTGGGACCCGACCGGCACCGAGCACGTCTGGCACCTCTGGGTCCTGGCCGAGAGCGTGCGGCGCACCTGGATGGTGGCCACGGCCGTCCAGGGCATCTACGGCCTCTTCCAGCGCGGCTGGTTCCCCTGTCCGGGCAGCATCATGATCACGTCCCGCCAGGGCCTCTGGGACGCCGGCTCGGCCGTCGTCTGGCAGGAGCGTCTGAAACTCTGTCAGAATCAGAATCACACGCAGGCGCCGGCCGGCCACGCCTGGCTCGCCCATCGCTACGACTGCGAGCACCTCTTTTACACGGCCGCCGCCGCCGACATTGACGAGTTCAGCCGGACCCTGATGGCCCTGACGTTTGGGCACGACCGCGTGCGGCAGTGGGAGGGCAATGTCGTCTAGGTGGAGAGATGGTTGGGGCTCAGCTGCCAGACCCATTGTATGTAGCCGGGCCAAGTAGGCAAAGTAATGCACGTTTTCTGTCCTTCTACTCGTATCATCCCAGCAACGCCCCCCTGTGACCACGGCCGTCGTGCAGCCTTTCCTCGGGCACGTCGAGATGGTGCACGGACACGACGGCGGCCTCATTGTCGACAAAAAACACTCTGGTGGGCTGACCCTTTCCGTCGGCCGACTTGGCCATCTCGACAGTCTCGACGATCTCGGCCCCGTCGGTGCGGCTGTGCGCATAGGTACGGCTGGAGGTGCAGGAAGCGCCAGAGCGGCCAGAGATTTCAGACACGACAGAAACGCCAGAGAGGCCGGGCAGACGCGATGACTGAAAAAGTCGGGGTCCTCGGACGGCCGCTGCCAGCGTCGCGGCACCAGCACGCCATACAGTTGCTGGCGGTACGTCGGCGTCAGGCCAAAGACGGCAAACAGCAGCAGGCCGGGGGTGACGCCCGGCATGAAGAGGACAATGGCTTTGCGCGCACTGGCCGCACTCCAGTCGGGCGTCGTGGCCGTGGCGACCTGGCGGCTCTGCCGCAGCGACTCCGTCTGGAACAGGACGTTGGCGACGGCAAACAGGAGCAGGGCCGTGACCACGATGGAGAACCGCACGACCAGCCAGAGGTCGTAGACGGAATGCGTCTGGGGACGCCTGCTGGTGCTGGTCCTGGTGCTGCCTTCAGTCCTGGTTTCCGTCCCGGATTCGGTCCCAATGCCCAAGGACGACGGGTCGAGGCTGTCGTTCCAGACGGAATACCGCCGCCGCGCGTGGACGTACTTGATCAGGATGATGAGCAGCAGCACGCAGCAGACGACCAGACACAGCATCACTAGACGGGTCAGTAGAGGGCCGGCGGACGCGGTTGCGTCGTCACCACTTACTCGGAATGTCGGCCATGAGCATCAAACTGGCATGGTCCTTTTGCAGCGCCGCCACGCCGAGACACGGAACCGTCACCAGCGGCACCACCAACGACGCGGCCTTGCCGACGTGGTCGGCCTTGCGGAAGACGAGCTGCATCCGGGCGCTGTTGGCCAGGCCAAGGACTTTTTGCACCACCTGCACGGCCCAGAACACGGCCAAAAAGGCCTCGGCGTTGTAGGTGTAGTACTCTGAGGAGTGAGCCACGCTGACAGAGGACGGCCGCGCTGGGAGGAGTACGCACGGATGTAAAAGAGCCCTTGGTCGAGCCCGGCCGGCGAGCCAAAGATGACCAGCTGCGGCTCTTTATTCATCATCCGTTCAAACTGGGCCGTGGCAATATCTCGGTAAAAAAAGCCGTCGTGCAGCTGCTGCACAATGGAGGCCACGATGCCGAGACAGGCAAGATACGACAGGCACGCCACGTCTGTGCTGTCAGTAGGTGTTGCCAGTCGGCGGGGTGAGAAAGAAACCACAGACAGGTCAGCCGCTCCTTGGGCCCCCAGGTCAGCCAGATCACCGCCAGCACCGCCAACAAATTGGCAAAGCTGTAGATGAGCACGCCGACAAACGTCCCCGTCGTCCCGGCCGGAAGCTGCGGTTCCATGTTGTCGGGAGTCTTGTCGAACAATGGCGAGCGGTAACGAACGGCGACAAGCAGTGGCAAGCAGGGTGGCGACGACACGACTACTAGGAACGGGCGACCCGGCACAACTACGAGCAGAGGGACGACAAAAGGTCACATGCACGGGGCAGCCTAGCCAAGCCTGCTGGTCGGGGAGACAGCGTGTTTATGCCCACCTGTCCTGCCGATCCCTCGTACGCCGTCCTGGCGACCGGGACAAGCGCCTCGGAGATGGCCATCCAGAACGGCGACGGAGGAGTCTGACTTTCCAGAGCCCCTGTAGACGACGGACCGCCGATGGGGACGGCCGGCAGTGGACATGCTTTTTCGGCAGCCGTCCTGACAGCTGTGCCCGGTGGAGCGGCAAACTAAACCTGAGATGTGGGTATTGTGACAAGTGCAAGGGTTCAGTTGAAAGTCCACTTTGCCATTCACATAACAGCTTGCCTACGCCTGGGGAATACATGAACAATACTTTGCGTGATATGGATGATCCAGGCATTCGGTCGAACAGAACGACCAGACTTGATGAAATGGTCAAGCTGCGTCTAGGGAATGGTGGGACGGGACCGTACGAGTATGAGAGGGAGGCACGTAAGCCGGCAAGCTTGAAAAGAAATCGGACATTCCTGCCAGCATCTCGGAGGAGGGATGGTAGGAGAAAGAACGGCGAGATCCGTTGAAGCCGCTACTTCCGGCGATCGACTGTGGTTACTCTTAATTCATTGATATTCAAACTTAAATCCGATATACACGGCCGGCCGTGCTATTTACCTTACCTTGCTCTGGCCAAGATCCTTACCACTGCACATTTCCGCATATATGGCGATCCACGGTCCAGACTTGCTGTCTCTGTAGAGGAACACATGCACTGCCATGGCCAAGATCATCACCCTGATTACAGGTAAGCCGAGAAGCCTTCGAGAGCCCAGCCCCACTCGTGATTGTCCTCCTTCTCATCTCGCCTCCAAGGCGCCAACCAGGGCGTGGGTTTTGAGGCGGCGCGCATCCTCCTTCTCGGCTCGAGCTCGTACCACGTCCTTCTGGGCAGCCGCACGCTCTCCAAGGGCGAACAGGCCGCCGAGCAGCTGCGGGCGCTCCCCGACATCAAGGGCACCGTCAGCGCCCTCCAGCTGGATGTCACGGACGATGCCTCGGTCGACGCCGCCGCCGCCGCTGCCGTGGACGCCCAACACGGCCGGCTCGACGTCCTGGTCAACAAAGCCGGCATCTTTTGCCGGGGGCCGACGCCGCGTGACGCCGCCCGCGCCATCTTTGCGACCAACGTCGTCGGCTACATTAGCGTCACCGAGGCCTTTTTGCCGCTGCTGCACAAAGCGGCCATCCCAGGGCCTGACGCCGCGGCTCGTCTTTGTGAGCAGCAGCACCGGGTCGCTCACGCACGCGTCGGATCCGGACTCGCGGTACTACGCCGCCGCGGCCAACGAGTACCGCGCCGGCAACGCGGCGCGCAACATGCTGAAGAATCAGTACTGGGTGCGCCTGCAAAAGGAGGGCGACTTCAAGGTCTTTGGGGCCGACCCGGGACTCACCGCGACCAACTTTGTCGACCCGGCCATGACGCGCCGCCGCGGCGCCGTCGAGCCTGCCGTGGGCGGCGAGCGGATCGCGTGTGTTATCCGGGAGGATCGCGATGCAGATGTCGGCCGCGTCTGTGGCGAGTATAGGGTGTCTCCGTGGTGAGAGAAACTAGCGCTTAATAACAGCATACTTGTTCATTGAATTTGGCTCACCCCAGAATTATGTGCACCTCGTCTATAAGGTGGCGCTCGCCAGGTCGGAATACAAAGTGCCCGCCAGCTTCTCGAGCACCATCGACTGGGTTCTGTCGCTCCAGATCTCCCTCCTGTTCGTCCTAGGCTCTACCCCCTTTCTCTATAACAATCACCGGCTGCGACTACTCGTCGTCTTGAGGGGCAACAGACAAGGACTTTCTAGCTCCCGTTCCATCGAAGCGCCAACACGTCCCCAACCAGCAAAAAAAAACGTACAGCAGCGGGTATTCGCTGGTCGTCACCGACCCAACTACTAATCCGCCGATTACTGGTTTAACTAGGGGAGAGCGGACGGGATCCCGTGCTTTCCAGTATCTATGGCCGTACGTGGCAGAGTTTGGTAGGTACAGGCCTTATAAGTCAGTGTACAAACACTGCAGCTCTTCATTCCCTGTCCAGCTCTCCAACGGCCTTGGACGTCTGCTCGCAACTGTGCCGGAGGAACTTGCAAGCAGCAAAAAGAAATGGCAAGATATCAAACCTGCAAAAAAATATGGTTGAATTGCCTGTTAGACAGGCACATCAGGAATTGAGCCCGATGCGGGGGTCGAACCTACAGGGTCACTGTTAATAGGTGGGTCTGTGGCGCGGACGAAAGTGTTTACTAACCCGCAACCTTGAGATTAAGAGTCTCACGCTCTACCGATTGAGCTAACCGGGCGTTACATTGTGGCTGAAATGCCGCCCAATTGGGCTTTTTTGGGCGCTGCGGCTCCAGCCTTGGCGCCAGCACGCGTTTCGTTGGTGATGGCATCACCGCACCGTAGCTCGCACGCAATGCTAAAACGGACCGGTTTGAAACATTTTCCAGGTTAGACTTGAGAGGGAAGGTGCGGCATATATCGTGCTAGGACGTCCCATAAACGCCACCACGCCCATTTTCCCCCTGTTTGATTTGTATTCATATTCATACGGCGACGCCAAAAAACGTGTCGTCTTTTTCCATTTTTATGGCTGTCATGCGGTTGGGTACCTCTTTGCAGATTTCGGGGACGCCAAGCCCCTGCACAGTGCTGTGAAGAGTTTGCATTGGCCAACCAGAAGCCGTCGTGGGCGGTCTCGCCAACGGTCTCATCCATCAGCAAGATGGTGTGCTAGCGATCGAGAGACTTGGCCGGGCGGCTCCGCTGTCAATGGCACCTCTGTCGGAACTTGCTCGGTTACTAAGGGGGACTGCTGGACATGAAAAGGACCGCCATGTGCCAGGCGCGGACGTTTGGTCGTTTTGACTGCTCGACTTCCATCCATATTCAGCACCCGCAGCTGCTTGCTACTGACAAAGATGGCCCAGAGCAATGTTGCGCACGCCTTTGAGGCGGAGCCGCCCAAGGATCAGCAGCACCCGGGTGAGCATCCAAAGACAATGCCGCATTTGGCATGGCCACTGACAGGCCGCAGTGAAATGGTACCGCTCGACCTTTTACAACCTCACCATTCTGGGCCTCTGCAACTTTATGGCCCCCGGCATCTGGGGCGCCATGAACTCGCTGGGCGCCGGCGGTGCCGAGACGCCGACGCTCGTCAACGCGGCCAACGCGGAGACGTTTTGTCTCATGGTGTTGTCGTGCTACTTCTCCAGCGCCATTGTGCACTACATTGGCATCAAGTATGCGTTGGTGATTGGAACGTGAGTGACTGGCACCCCGCATGTTCCTGGCGAGTCCCTACTCACCCATCCAGCATCGGCTATGCCCCCTTTGCCGCCGGTCTGTACACCAATGTCCGTTTCGACAACAAATGGCTGGTGCTTCTGGGTGCCGCTCTTTGCGGTCTCTCGGCCGGCATCTTTTGGATGGCCGAGGCCGCCATTGCCATTTCGTACCCGGAGCCGTGGAACAAGGGCAAGGCCCTGGGCTACTGGCTGACCTACCGGCTGTGCGGCCAGATCCTCGGTGGTGCCATCAACCTCGGCCTCAACGCCCACGCCAGCACAGCCGGCAGCGTCTCGTACCATGTCTACGAGGTCTTTATTGCCCTGCAGGCTCTCGGGCCCTTTGTCGCCTTCTTTCTCAACAAGCCCGAGGACGTCCAGCGCCGCGATGGCCGGGCCGTCAACCTCAACCTCGATGCGAACCCCTGGCTGCAGATCAAGCGCACCACCCGGCTCTTTTTTAGCAAGAACTTTTTGCTCGTTGTCTTCTGGATCGGCCAGGCCGTCTTTGCCGAGGCCGTCTACTTTACGTATATTGACGGTAGGTTGCCGCCCTCCCTGTTGGCTCTGGCTCCCATTCGCTAACAGCCTGCTTTAGAATGGTTTTCGGTGCGTGCGCGGGCTCTCGGCTCATTTCTGGGCGGTATCGTCGCCGTCATCTCCGGGAATCTCGTCGGCGTAAGTCTTCTCGAGTCTTTTCAATACCACTTGGATCCCATTCCCTGACCATCCAGCACTTCCTCGACCGCAACAACCTGTCGCTGCGGCTGCGCACCCGCACTACCTTTTTCGGTATTGTCGTGACCCAAGGCGCTTGGTGGACCTGGATCACCGTCATGGTCACTCGCTATCGCCACAATCACCAGCCGACGTTGGACTGGGCTAGCCCGGGCTTTGGCGCCGGCTTTGGTGTCTACATTATGCTCACCGTTGGCTTCCAGGTGAACTACCTGTTCCTCTACTTTATCGTCGCCAACCTGGCCATTGCCGAGCCCGACGTTGTGCATTTTGCCGCGCTACTGCGCGGCACCGAGTCCGCTTGGCAGGCCATCAGTTACGGCCTGACCTCCCTCACCCTTTTTGGTCAGGTTGGCGCCGTCTACTTCAACTTTGCCCTCTGGGGTGTCTCCCTGCTGCCGGCTTGGCTGATCCTGCGCCACTTTGGGACTGAGGACCTGCATTCTAGCGACAGCGAGCGGGTCGTTGATGTTTCCGAGCCCGAGAAGGAAGCGAACGTGGCGGCTGGCAAGTCAGACTAGATTTGATTCCCATTAAAAACTAGATCGTTACATTACTGTCTCGCGTCCAACCACACCTGTCTCTGTCGGGGCGGCTAATCGGACGAGAAGATAAAAGCATATTCTTTTGAACAAATGACAGTTGTGCGCCCCTGAAAGCAGTGCGACGTGGCCTGTAGTCACCGGCTATGTAAGTAGGGTTTGTCGTTGCAGACGCCTAGGAGTTTTCCAGTTTTAGACTGTAGCTTTTAATGTTCCTAGACGGACAAGGAGGGACCCTCTGTTCCTCAAAGCACAGCGGCCAGACCGACGGCGGCAGCCGCGCCGAGGAGCACGGAGCGACCGAGGTTGAGCAGGCCCCAGTGGTCGACCAGGTAGCGGGACGTGGCGATTTCCTGGGCGGAGACGTCCGAGGCAGCGGTGGCGTCGACTGTCTCGGCGGCAGCGGCGGCAGCGGCGTCGGCGGCGTCGGCGGCGTCGGTGCGCGCAGACAGCGCGCGGTTGGTCGGGGCAATGACGGCCAGGGTGTAGGGCATGATGGAGACGGTGAGGCCGGCGGCGACGAGGGGCAGGGATGACGGGATTCCGGCGGCGCGGCGACGCACGAGATAGACAGCCAGCTGGGCAAGGGCGAGAACGAGGCTGGAGGGGACAAAGACGGAGCGGCCCTGCTTAAAAGTACGGCGCCATTGCCGCAGCATGATGGCGGGCGGCAACTCGAGCAGGCGGGGCACGACAAAGACGGATACGCTGAGATTGGCGCCGGCGGCGGCCGCCGCAGCGAGGGCCACGGTAGCCTGAAAGGTGCGGAGGGGCGTGGGAGGCTTCATGGTGGCCATGGTGGTAGTCTGTTGAGCAAGCGAGTTGGCGATGATGGGCTGATGCTAACAGCCGGGACACTCTAATATCTGAAGACGGCACGCAGCCGACGTCATTGGGAAGAGCGGGGAAAATCTTGTCGCATCCCCCCCCGCCGAAATAAGACGGAGCGATATTTGTCCAGAAAGGCCAAACTCCAGAATGTGCTCCCTGAGGCTGTGTTCCACGCGGCAATGATAGAGTCCGTCCACGAGATGACCCCTCGGACACCAAAAATCTCTGGTGATGGTAGATGGCTTTTACAATGTCTGAGCGTAGCCTTGTAGATGCATCCCAAACTTGAATGCCGTCGAGTGATTGGGACAGGACGTACGGCCGACCAGAGCGCTAACAAGTGTTGTTGGCGAGAGCGGCTAGCAGAAGTCGGGGCGCGCCGCCTGTAAGCGGTGTGTCAAAAAGCTTGCCTCTGGAAGGAGGACCAGTGACGACTTTCTACAGTGCTAAAACTACTTGAGTCCCTGCCTGTCGTGCTTGCAGGTGCAGGAGTGCGGCGTCCTAGTGCGCGAATTACAGTGGCCAGTTACGAGGCAAAGCCCTACAACGGTACCCTGTGCGACGGGCGACATACAGTGCAGCGACAGTCACGTGCAGCTTTGCTCAACTTATCTCACTGCTCTTTCACGAAAAGGGGGTTTCTGTGCCGCGGTGAACAGAGCTACCCTCTTACTCAAACCGTTGCCCGCCATGGCGGAAACAACATTCAAAATAGACGGAAGGAACATCGGGTACGAGGAGGCCATTGATTGGGAAGACGACTTCCTTCGTAAAAAGGAAAAGTACGAGAAGAGCATCACTTTTCTTAGTGAACTGCACTTTAAAGCCGCGTCGCTGGAGCAACTGGTCGCCTTTTACCTCAAATTGGATCCGCGGCGCGTCGAGTTCAACGTGTTCAGCTCCATTCAGGGCGGCTTCAATACGGCACTTGCGGTCCGGATCCACGATGTGCCCGAAAGCGAAGAAAAACGGCGCGACAACAGAAAGCGCGATTGGCCGCACGAGGGCCATAATGTGATCCTACGGCTTCCCACACCAGCAAAATGTGGCGAGGCCGTGCACCCGGGCTCCGTCTTGGAGAAGATGCGCTGTGAGGTGGCCATGTACGTATGGATGCAACGACATTGCCCGGACATTCGGATCCCGCTTCTCTATGGGTTTGGCTTTCCCGACGGAAGACATGTAGGTTTGTTTTGTTTCTTATTTTTTCAGTATTCTCGGTCTGTGTTGACGGCCAAGTTTGCCCACGTTAGCCGCGTTCCCTTGTTTCGTAGAGCCTGGCTCTATGTTCGGCAAACCTTTGCCGCCCTTTGCAACCGTCCCGTGCCTTCCGAATACCTTTCGGTCACGGTCCCCTCATCGACCGAGTTCCCGCCCAATACCGGCTATCTGCTACTCGAGTTCTTTGGCCCATCTATGGGCACACGCTTGAACTTGGCAGTAGATCCCAAGAGTCTGCCACTGGGCGAGATCGATCCTGCGAAAAAAAGAAACCTTCACCGCTCCTTTTCGCGAATCATGCTGTCTCTGGCCCGCGTTCCACAGCCGCGTATTGGCGCCTTCCGCTTTAATGACGACGGTACGATTACGCTTACCAATCGGCCGCTCGTCAGCACAATCACCATTCTCGAGAGCGAGGGTGCACCGCGAACGATACATCCGGAGCAGACATTCGACCGGGTAGACGACTACATGGAAAGCATGATCACGTTCCACGAGCAGCGGTTTCTGGCCGCGCCCCATGCGGTTGTGAGCAAGTTTGATGGCCAGCTCCAGATGGCTACGTGGGCCTTTTTTCGCTCCTTATTGCGGCACTTTGTCAACAAAGACCAAAATACCGGCCCTTTTGTGCTGCAGTTGAGCGACAAAAACTATTGTAATTTCATCGTGGACGACGACTGGAACGTGACGGCCATGTACGACCTCGAGTTTATCATATCGGCCCCCGTCGAAAGCATGGACACGCCAAATTGGCTAAACTGGGCCTCTCTTGACGAAAACGCGTCCACTGGCTATTCTGCATACGACGCGGAGCGCAGCAAGTTCATGGATGCATTCCGAGAGGAAGAGCGGCACATGGCCGGAACAGAAGCATCATTTGGCCTACAACTAAGCGATATCATGGATGCGAGTTGGCGGTCGGACCGGCTCTGGGTTTTTGCGACCTTACTTGGCCTTAATGGCGCTACGCAACTTGTGGAATATCGCTTTGAGCCTCTTTTCGGATCTAAAGGGCTCCCAAAGGCTTCGTCTTTGTTCCGCATTTGGCGGATGGACGCAGAGGATGTGCTGGCAAGAAAAGTAGCCGACAACGAGACGTATCTGGCCCAGGTGGCCGCGCTGTTTGGACGAGACAAGGTAGCGGAACATGATTATTCTGATGTATGCAGTGATACGGCTTGATGTACAGGTGTTTTTCCGTTCTTCCAAACGGCATCGTATAAACAGAAACTGCACAACTGAAACTCTCGACAGCCAATTGCCAGACCAAAGAGCTTTACAATACTGTTGATGCTTACTGATACTTTTGTTCTCTACTCGGTCAACAGCCTGTAGATGTCAAACAACGGACACTAGAAACAAACCGAGGCTGGCAATATCTACCTTGGCAGGTCAGCCTTATCGAAAGCGGGCTACACTGCCGGTAGTCGGGCGCCAACGTCGTCCTAGACATATCAGCGTCATCCAACTTCTGTTGCCGCACCCACCCAGGTCTTGGAACCGCAGCGGCCGCCTGGACCCGACCGAGAATGCTTGCTCGAGAGCAAGCGGGGTGTCCATCTCGCTCAGACTCCCCCTGGATGAACGAGTTGCGAGCTGCAGATGATAGTCACTCGTCTCGTCCACTTCCTCCTCGTCCTCCACCACCTCTTCTTTTTCCTCCCTCTCCTCCTTCTCCTTCCACCTCATCCTCCACACCCCTATCCCTCTGCGGAAACACACAAAACGGACTGTCAGCCCCAATGCTGTATAGCCGACACCGGCGCTTCCCTTCGTCGCACTCCTCAATCAGATGGCCCACCTCCTCCAGCGTCCACGACATACCCTCTCCACGTCAGATGGCACGGATACGACCGCCGCTGCTGCGGCATGTATGCCCCCGTCCTAAAGTCCACCCACACCAGTCGGTTGCCGTATCCCCCGCACGGAACTTGTCGCACCGGACACTGCGCCGCCGACAAGTCCAGCAGGCCGTGAATGTCCTTGAGTAGTTTGCCTTGGGCATGTATCCCTGCTGCCCTGGCCGTCTTGCAGAGCTGTTGTGGAAGGGCAATGTCCGTAGGCACGCGTCGCCGCCGGATAGCCGCACCAGCACAGTCCCTTATCTCTTGCCAGCTGCCGCACCCAATGGGCGTAGTTTGCACCTGTCCGTCGGCGACCCACCTGGTGACCTACCGTACGGGTATTCAAAAATCCAAAAGGCCTGGCCATCAAGTTCAGCCAGCCAATCGGGTGCGACACTGCAACAAAGACTGCTGGCAACTTTATGATCGTGTGATACTCGTGAGGGCTGCAAATACGAGCTCTCATGCCTAGGTTCCCAAGACTGCCTTTCTTTCCTAGCAGGCTGACCATTTTTGCTTCGATTACATTTCTGCCCGAGCATCAGCAGTAGCCGCCTAGCAAAGACCGTCAACATTTGCTCGGAAAATTGCGGGTCCTGGAACCTCATTTGGAAGTCCATAACGAGAACAGCTACCCAAGAGTTTAAAGGACAAGTGCAGCCACAGTCAGTCTATTTTCCAGCCCACGAATCAAAGGCGATCTATTGGACGGGAAGCACACTTCGCAATACTATTTATAGCGGCGACTAGAATTCGGCCGCAACACCACCAAGAAACACTGACCTCACATTTCCCCACCTCACGCATTCACCAACATGGACATGTCCAAGAACAAAACCGTGTCCATGCTCGAGGCCGCCGATGCCGGAAAATACGGCGTGCCGGCCATGGTGTGTGTACGTCGTCCGGCCATCTGTCTTCGCTCCCCTTTTCTTCCCCCGTCCTCCGTCGTCTCTTCGACCTTCTCCCCCTTCCCCCGCTTACATGACACAGTACTCCATGCAGCACATCCTCGGCGTCATTCGCGGCGCTGAAAGCGCGCGCTCCCCCGCCATTGTCATGCTCTTCCCACACGCCCTGGTTCAATACGGCCCCCTGCTTGTTAACCTGGCTTCGGCTGCCTGTCGTTCCGCCTCTGTCCCCGTCGCTCTGCACCTCGACCACGAGCAGAACGAGTCGCGTGTACGACACGCGGCATCTCTCCCCTTTGACTCGATCATGATCGATATGTCACACCACGAGCTGGAGGACAACCTGGCCAAGACGGCAGAGCTGACGGCCTATTGCCACTCACGTGGCATCGCCGTCGAGGCCGAGGCCGGCCGCATCGAGGGCGCCGAGGACGGGTTGAAGGACACAGCAGGCATGGGGAGCATCCTGACGACAGAGGAGACGGCTGCCAAATTCGTCGACACAGGAATTGATTTTCTAGCCCCGTGTATTGGGAATGCGCACGGGGCTTCGTTGGCAGACATGCGTCCTTTTGATTATGAGCGGTGAGCGGGCGGGATGTCTGGCCTCTGTCGCTCACACCTTGGCAGATCGTACTGACGTGAACACAGGCTGAAGCAAATCTACGCCAGCGTCTCGCCTCAGGTGCAGCTTGTGCTGCACGGAACGACGGGCGACGCCGAGGTCCGGCAGAGCATCGCACACGGCGTGGTCAAGGTGAACATGAACCGGCAGTTGGAGATCTGGGATAAGGTGATGAGGGCAAAGACCTCATTCCTGCCAGCGACCGAATTGATGGACGAGGAGATTGAGGTGGTTAGGGTAGAGGTCGAGAGGTTGTGTGGGGTTTGCGGGAGTGCAGGCAAAGCTTAAGCGGACCGATGGTATTGGGTTGGCGGACAAGCTTAAGAAGACAGGGGTGTGAATCTTAAGAAAAGATCAAAAAGAAGACACTCCGCCCATTCTCCGAATTGGCCGCACTCTACTTAGCAACTTGGCCTTAAAGTACCCCTTTGATGTACAGCCTGCTGTGCAGAATCATTAACTTTTCTATTGCACAGACAGCTGGGCAAAAGGCAAATACAGCTGAACATGGAGGCAAGGCTAAAGTAACCAGAATCGATCACGAAATTGACCATATCAAAATTCATACTCGTCTTGGAGGCGGGGTATGCATAGTTCTAAGCTAAGCCGACCGTGAGCCACGCTATAGATGGACCAATATCTGGGACCAAGCCTCAAGACTACCAATGTAATCTCCTAGATTCGGTACACGACCTCGGCTATTCTAACGGGCCCATTTCAGGCACCGACTCGAAGAAAGGAAGATAGTCAGGTTCGTAGGAGTAATACGCAATTCTCCATACATAGTCGTAAAACTATGGCCAGTTTAGGGGGCTCGTAGTGCGTGCACCTGGCGCCTCAATTTGCGCCGGTCTTTGCTTTGCCAGGCCGCTTGGGGGTTGGGCAGTGCCCCGTGTTGTCGTCAAATCGCCCTAACTCCAACTTGTGTTATTTGTAGTGTTTTATGTCCCTCTCTTTCTAGTATTGTCCTTGTCTCTTTAACGTGTGTGTAGTCTCCCTCCTCATTTAAATGCAAGGTGGTAAAGAAATATGAGAATCTGAGGTTTGTACATTAATTGGTGTTTGTGATGTTGGCGTCTGGCGGTAACGGGCCATAGACCACGTCCTAGAACTCATTGAAGGAAATTCGGTCTACGCCGTATTAATAGTATTATCGCAGATAGGCGTGGGTGCTCGCCCTTAGCAGAGAAGGATCATTCTGTTCAGAGAGCGCCTGAATTTTAACCAGTGATTGATGTTCCTCGCGTGTCGTCTAAAATCACGATGTTAGATAATTACGGTGCCAATTTATTGCTAAGTTGACACATAAGGATTGAAAGTGGCGCAGCGGGTGACCGACGTCAAGGCAGACTAGTAGGCCTAGCATTTACGCCCGACATTAGCGCTAACAAGGGGCATCGAGTCGTTGGCGAGAGCGGGGTAGCGGAAATCGGGGCGCGCCGCCTAGGTAGCGGTGTTTGTTCAAAGGGTGTCTCGAACATTCCGTCTAGGTGCATGGGAAGAAGAAGAATAGAGGAATGCAGTGCCGGATCTCTACGGTGATTAGGGCACTTGGTCATCCGCCTGTCCTACAAGTATCAAGATTGAATCTTCATTCAAGGACCCAAAGTAAATTAGACACACGGCATGGCCTGATAACTGTCGTGCCCGCAGGTGCGTTCGAGTGTGGCATCCTAGTGCTTGATTTTTCGGTAGTAAGATACCAGGCGAAGTCCTAGTGCCCTGTGCTGTGGGCGAGGCACATACCTATGTAAGATAGCTGCGTGTATGACAGTAGCCGGACGTCGGATATTACTTCCTTTCTCTAACAGTCTTCTCATTCAACGAATAAGAAGTCGACGGATTAAGTTTTTTTCGCATTGCCCTGATGCGGGGTTTTCCCCTCGGAAACACAGCCACCCGCCTGTGATGGAAAGCCTGAAGGCCTTTCTGCCCCGCCTTCCCTGTCGCTCAAATCTTCTCCCAAACAAACTGTCCTGTCTCAAACTTACTGCTTCCATACTACCCATCCGGCCCTTCGAGGACCTTCGACACCATGTGATTTCTCCAGTGCACCACGTCTGGGTTCAACTTGACTGACGACCTTTCGCCCAAGAAGCTTCCTTTATACGCTGTCCTATCGCACACTTGGGGCCTGCCTGCAGACGAGGTTACCTACGACGATATCAAGAATGGCGTTGAGAAGACAAAGGCCGGCTATGAAAAACTCGTTTTCTGCGCGAAACAAGCGAACCGTGACGGTCTGCATTACCTCTGGATCGACACGTGTTGTATAAACAAGTCGAATCACACCGAGCTCTCAAAGTCTATTGTGTCCATGTTCCGCTGGTACCAAAATGCAGCGCGCTGCTACGTTTATTTATCCGACGTTTCCGCCAAAACCAGCGGTAGCCAGCCGTCTCACACTGAGTGGGACAAGGCATTTCGCCAGAGCCGCTGGTTTACACGAGGCTGGACCCTCCAAGAGCTTTTGGCCCCGTCCTCTGTGGAATTCTTCTCCAAAGACGACGTCCGGCTCGGCGACAAAATTTCTCTCAAGCAGCAGATTCATGAGATCACGGGAATAGCCATGTCGGCGCTGCAAGGCGACAACCTCCTGGAATTCAGTGTTGAAGACCGGCTTCGATGGGTGGAATCCCGCGAGACAACCGAAGACGAAGACATTGTGTACTGTCTCTGGGGCCTTTTTGATGTTTCATTGCCAGTCATCTACGGAGAGGGGAAGGACAAAGCCCGTTGGCGGCTAGAGCAGGAGATTGGCTTGGCTAACAGCCCTCCTACCGCAACACATTCAAGTATGTTGTGCTGTGCTGTCCTACTTCTAAACTACACTAACAAAGACAACAGACAAACGCCCTTTCCTTGTAGCATTTGACCGAAACGCGAATTTTACCGGCCGTGAACCTGAGATAAAAAGGCTTCGCCTTATGGCGTTGCCAAAACAGCGGACGGAGGAGGTGGCCATCACGGGACTTGGCGGCGTTGGGAAAACACAGCTTGCCCTAGAGTTTGTCTTCCAGCGGCAAAGGGACTTCGCCGACTGCGCTGTATTCTGGGTGCCTTCGGTTAGCCAAGAGACGATTGAGCAGGCCCTTCGGAATGCCGCCAAGGAGCTCGGCCTCCCTGGTCACGACGACGGCAACGCCAACATCCAGTCAGTGTTGAGAGATTACTGGAGTAGTCCCGAAAGTGGAAGATGGATTCTAGTGTTTGACAACGTGGACGACATCAGCCTGTGGGAAGAGCGAGGCCTGATCCACTATCCTCCTCGAAACAAGCTCGGAACCATTGTGTTTACCACACGCGATAACAAGGCCGCCGTTCGACTTGCCAGCACGAACGTGATCAACCTGTCTCAAATGGACGAGGAGAGCTGCCGAAACCTTCTACGCAACTATCTCATTCACAAGGACCTTCTAGACTGTTACGAGGACACCAAGACGCTGTTAGACCAACTCGCATATCTTCCGCTCGCCCTGGTGCAGGCGACCACGTACATCAACATGAACAGCATCACAATTCGAGATTACATTGAGCTATTGCACGAGCAGGAGGAGGATGTGATCGAGTTGTTGAGCGAGGACTTTGACGATGATTGGCGGTACCACGACGAGAACGTCCTCAACCCAGTAGCCACCACGTGGCTGATTTCCTTTTCCCGAATTCAGCAGTGCGATAGTTTTGCGGCAGACTATTTATCGTTCATGGCCTGCTTGGACTCCAAAGACATTCCACGGTCTCTTCTTCCATCTGGACCATCTCGCAAGGCGGAGGTAGATGCCATCGGGACGTTGACGGCCTACTCGTTCATTAGCAAACAAGCACAAGACAACATGTTTACTATGCATCGGCTCGTTCACATTGCGACGCGAAACTGGCTACGAAAGAACATGACGTTGACGGACTGGACGGACGAAGCTGTTATAACTCTGACGGTCGCTTTAGTAGAGGCAGACCAGCAGCATCGGGAAATATGGCGGTCGTACATGCCACATGCATATTACGAACTTGAGTTGCATAGAGGCGCCCACGAATTTGACAGTCCGCTTTACTATTTGCAAAGGGGTTATTCTAGTTGTCTTTCTCTCGACGGACGGTACGATGAGGCAGAAAATTCACAGCTACAACTTTTGGATACAACACAATCAGCGGTAGGAGCCGACCATCCTGACACATTGTTTATCATAAGCAGCCTGACACGGATATACCTTTGCCGGGACCGGTGGGACAAGGCCGAGGAGCTATATCTGCAGGCAATGGAGGCTTTTAAGACGACACTTGGACCTAATCATCCCAACACATTGTCTAGCAAAGGCAACCTGGCATTGACATACCATGGCCAGGGCCGATGGGACAAGGCCGCAGAGCTATATCTGCAGGTAATAGAGGCTCGCAAGACGACACTTGGACCTAACCATCCCGACACATTGGCTAGCATGGGCGCCCTAGCAAGAACATACTATAAGCAAGGCCGATGGGACAAGGCCGCGGAGCTAGAGGCGCAGGTAATGGAGGCTCGCAAGACAATACTTGGACCAAACCATCCCAACACATTGGCTAGCATGGACGACCTAGCAATGACATACTATAACCAAGGCCAATGGGACAAGGTCGCGGAGCTAGAGGCGCAAGTAATGGAGGCTCGCAAGACAATACTTGGACCAAACCATCCCAACACATTAGCTAGCATGCACGACCTAGCAATGACATACTATGACCAGGGCCAATAGGACAAGACTGCGGAGCTAGAGGCGCAAGTAATGGAGGCTCGCAAGACAATACTTGGACCAAACCATCCCGACACATTGGCTAGCATGGGCGACCTAGCAATAACATACTATGACCAAGACCGATGGGACAAGGCCGAGGAGCTAGAGGCGCAGGTAATGGAGGCTCGCAAGACGATACTTGGACCTAACCATCCCGACACATTGGCTAGCATGCGCAACCTGGCACTTACTTGGAATAGTCAGGGTCGACATGCAGAGGCCTTGAACTTGCTGCGTGATTGTGTTGAGTCTTCTCGGCGAGTTTTAAGCCCGGGGCACCCAGAAACAATTGATAGAACAGAAATATTGAATCGATGGGAAGAGCGATCACGACGATAGAAAAATCATATCTGAGAATAGAGAAACAATCAAGTATATGATGGGCTTAGGAACCGGAGATGGCTTGGCTAGAGCCGAAGTCTCGAGAGCGACGGCGCATATCGGAAGTGTGGCTGGCTGGCCCAAACCGCGTAGGGCAAGGTAGGGATGAGGGTTCTCTCGTTCTGGGGTTGTGGGGAACACTGCTATTCTGGCGCTGGTCAGACCCCACATCGTGGAAGGCTTAAATCTTCTCCAGATTTTCACAGTGTAGTCATTAAAGTCCATACACATGCACATGATGACTTGCATTTTCCTTCACTAGCCCATCGCAACTACGGTAGTATCAATATATCCTCAATTCTCCCGTCTCCACACCCATTCTCGTCGGCGGTGCAGGAGAAGGGCCAATGTGTTGCTCCAGGATGGCAGCCGCGGAGGTGGCCGGGCCGTGTGCAAATACAGTGCAGAGATTACTGCGCATTCGTCCCGTTCGGGCAGGTGGATAAGGCAAAAAAGACACAACGTTGGACTTTGCTGTCTCACCGTCCTACCCTGTCTCTTATCTATAGCATCTTGCCACTCCCTCAATATAGAGCAGTGGACCGGCGCCGATATGCAGAGCCAGCCCTGGGGAAGCTGACGGCGTACAGATAAGCCAGGACCGGTTCAATGATCCGGGACACTTGTACAAGAGTAGCAAAAGTATCCTGCTGGTACATAGCCATGTGACGGTACATTCATAATCTAGATCCCTGCTGTCCGACTGTAATATGATAAGATACCGGGGAATTGATAAAGCCAGGCACGGCCACTTCGCACCATTTGCAGAGTGCTTGTGCGACTGTGGCTATCTCTGTAAATCTAGAGTACCCAAACGCATCCCACGCCATGTCCGAGAAGAACGCAGACTCGATGGAAGGGCCGAGCCCGGGCAAGGTGGAGGCGGGCGAGACGATCCTGATCTCCAAGGACGAGCAGCACCTGGCCAGCCTGGGCTACAAGCAGGGTGAGGCATTGGAGCGGCCGCGAGGACGATGGGGCGAGGACGAGTAGACAAGACGACAGTAACGGAAAAAGGCTGACAGCCGCAGAGTTCATCCGCCACCTCGGCTTCTTTGAGAACTGGGCGGCCACGTTCACGTCCATGAACTTTATCAGCGGCATCCCGGTGCTCTTTGGCTGGGTCATGTACACGGGCGGCCCCAAGTCGGCCTTTGCCAACTGGACCATGGTCGGCGGGCTGTCGTTTATCGTGTCGCTGGTCATGGCCGAGATCGCGGCGGCCTTTCCGACAGCCGGCGGCATCTACTTTTGGTCGTACCGCCTCGGCGGCGAGCGCTACGGCCCCTTTCTCAGCTGGATGACGGCCTGGTGGAACTGGGCCGGCTGGGTCTGCGTCGTGCCGGGCGTGCAGCAGGGCGCGACCAACTTCCTGCTGAGCGCCCTGCAGATCCAGTATCCCGACGCCACCGTGCTCGACAAGGGCTGGCTGGCCTGGCTGCTGACGGCCATTGGCATGATCTTTGCCACGGCCCCCAACATTGTGTCGCAGCGGGTGCTGCAGCTCTACTTTCGCTTTGCCGTCTTTATATTCTTCACCCTCTTTGCCCTCTACTGGATCTGGTTCCCGGTCAAGGCGTCGGGCCACTTCCAGAGCCGCGCCGGCGCGTTTGACAACTTTTACAACGGCATCAACGAGGGCGACCGCAAGCAGGCCTCGGACGCCTACTGCTGGGTGGTCGGCGTGCTGTTTGGCGCCTGGGTCTTTTACGGCTACGACGCCTCGGCCCATCTGGCCGAAGAGACGCACGATGCCTCCGAGGTCGTGGCCAAGGGCATGTGGATGTCGACGCTGTCGGCCTGGCTGCTGTCGATCCCGGTGCGTCTCGTGTGTGCCGGGCTGTGCTTGACAAAGGCTTCTTGCTAACACTGCCCCCCCCCCAGACCCTCATCCTCATCCTCTTTTGCATGCAGGACTTTGAAGGCATCATCTCGGCCTCGTACAGCAACAACTGGGCCGAATACCTCGTCCAACTCATCGGCAAGCCCGGCGCCGTCGCCATCCTCTCGCTGCTCTGGGTCGACTCGACCTGCGCCACCGCCAGCTGCTTCATGTCTGCCCAGCGCGTCACCTTTGCCATTTCCCGCGACGGCGTCCTGCCGTTTTCGCGCTACTTCCGCCGCCTCAACAAGAACAAGATCCCCGTGCACGCCGCCTTTCTCGTGCTCGCCCTCAGCATCGCCATCACCTGTGCCGTCATCGGCTCGACCGTCGCCTTTTCGGCCATTACCGCCACAGCCACCATTGCCACCAACTTCTCCTACCTCATCCCCATCTGCGCCCGCTACACCGTCGGCCGCCATGTCTTTGTGCCCGCCCGCTGGAACTTGGGCAAGTACAGCCTCGTCCTCGGCGTCATCGCCATGCTGTACATTATGTTCTTGTTTGTCGTGTTGCTGCTGCCGCAGTTGTTTCCAGTGACGAGTGTAAGTGTCTTTCACGTTTCTGTTTTTTTTTTCTTGCCTCTCGTTTCTTGTCCTCAATTTTCCCGCTAACCCCACAGCAAACGCTCAATTACGCCCCCATCTGCATCGGCATCATCACCATTGTCAGCCTCGCCGGCTGGATCCTGCCATTTGGTCTCGGGGGCATGTATTGGTTCGCGGGTCCTAAGCGGACGATTGATGAGATGGACGCAAATACAGACTCCAAGTAGTGGCGTGTATTCATGGAAGCTTTTAATCCCCAAAAAACCCCACTGGCTGCCCCTGGATTGGCATTCAATAAGCGTCTCCGCAAAAGCTTAGCGCTCGGCTGTGACAGACTTTTCCCTTTGTGCTCCAAGGCTGTGGAGTCAGTCAGCACGCCTCGCGTGGCTGAAGCCTCAACTCCCGGCCAGCAAAACCTGGAGATCCGGGGCCATGAGGCAATAGCATAAGCGTCGGCCAAGGTGCCAATGGAGTGAGGGCCAACCCCAGGCAGGCGGGGGAAAAGGATGGGGAGACATAATGTAGAAAAGTACAAGTGGAAACAGGTTTGAAGCAAACGAGTGCGACCCCAATTTTTTCGTCATCGCAGTCACTCCAAGTGGAAAAACGCAGAACGGAACAATATGCGGTAAAACTCTCGGGCAAATTAGATCCACTTGACACGACATTTGCCCATCGACGGCCCGGCCTTACTCGCGGCTTTGACTACGGCTCCGCCAGTCAGCAGGCCCGAAAAGTTGTTGCCAATGGGCCGACAACCGCGCGCGTTCGGCCCAGGGCGAAAAGATAATAGTCAATGCGGCGTCACAAGTCGGACAAACGGCACACGCCAATCTCTTTTTTTGGCCTGGCCTGCGGCACCACGCCTCACGAGACCCGGATTCGACCCGAAGGCTGTAGATCGCTGTGCCAGGATCGTGAATGCGTCTTGCCATTGAGTGTTGTGACGAAGCTCATCGATAGCTGTCTTGGACAGTTTGTCGTAGATGGAAACGGTGGCCGTGCACTCGTAATTATGCTCCCCAAAGCAATCACTGTCTCCCCGTACACAAGCCAAGACACTCGTACATTCCAGTGTCCAGCTGACTAACCGCGGATGGGCACACGACCCCCAACAGCCGAGAAAGCAATGTTTTCGTTTATCCACTTATACTCTTCCCTCCGCATTGGGGAATCTGCGGAGAGTCCGTCAGTAGACCATGAACTGACAGGAACTAGACCGCGCGCCGCGTGGGCACCACACCAGCAGTATAAGAGCTACTTGCTCTCTCGTTTTTAGTCGTGCTATCAGAGCTGTCACACTCTGTCACACCCGGTCACACTTTACCCAATCCCCCCCCAGCTCCTTTCCGCTGCCTCTCCCCCAACCGTGTCTGCCTTTTGTCATTTGACCTTTTCCCCCTTGCGTTTACTCACCCTCGGACCATGGGTGCCGACCTCAAGGCCGACGCCGAGCGCGTCGAGCATGTTCATTTCGATGAGCAGGTCAATGCCCTGATTGAAGACATGGAGCACCAGCTCGAAGCCGCGGGCGGCCTCGACACCGGCTTCTTCCAGGTCAACTTCAAGGACCCGCGCAAGTTCACCTGGCTGCTCGTCGCCTTTGCCAGCATGGGCGGCTTGCTCTCTGGCCTCGACCAGAGTCTCATCTCGGGCGCCAACCTCTCCCTGCCCGACGCCCTCCACCTCAACTCCCGCCAGGCCAGCCTGGTCGACTCGGGCATGCCCCTGGGCGCCGTCGGCGGCGCTCTCATTCTGTCGCCGATAAACGAGTACCTAGGCCGCAAGTGGGCCATTATGGTCTCTATCATGATGTACACTCTCGGTGCCGGCCTGGAGGCGGGCTCGATCAACTTTGGTAAGACATTCTGTTCCGTTTAGCTTTTTCTGTTGTATGTGCCCTTTTCTCACCAACCCAAGCCATGATCATCGCCGCTCGTGTCATTCTTGGCGTGGGCGTCGGCCTGGAGGGCGGCACCGTCCCCGTCTATGTGGCCGAGACGGTCGAGCGCCGCGTCCGTGGCAACCTCGTCTCGCTCTACCAGCTCAACATTGCCCTTGGTGAAGTCCTCGGCTACGCTGTTGCCGCTATTTTCCTCAACGTGAACGGCAACTGGCGCTACATCCTCGGCTCCTCGCTCGTCTTCTCCACCATCATGTTCGCCGGCATGCTCTTTTTGCCCGAGAGCCCCCGGTTCCTCGTCCACAAGGGCCGCACCCTCGAAGCCTACAAGGTCTGGAAGCGCATCCGCGGCATCGAGTCCCAGGAGTCTCGCGAGGAGTTTTACAGCATGAATGCCGCCGTGCTCGAGGAGGAGACTCTGGTCACCGAGCAGGCCCATAACCACCGCTTCCCGTGGCTAGACTTTTTCACGTGAGCCCTCCTGTTTTCGTTCTCTTTTTGTTTTGTTTAACCCGGCCTCCGCTGACCTCTGCTAGTGTCCCTCGTGCGCGCCGTGCCTTGATCTACGCCAACATTATGATCCTGCTTGGCCAGCTGACAGGTGTCAACGCCATCATGTACTACATGTCGACGCTCATGAGCCAGATCGGCTTCAACGACGAAAAGGCCACCTACATGTCTCTGGTCGGCGGTGGCTCGCTCCTCCTCGGCACAATCCCTGCCATCTTTTTGATGGAGACGTGTGGCCGCCGTTTCTGGGCCATCACGATGCTGCCCGGCTTCTTCATCGGTCTTGTCCTCATCGGAGCCAGCTACCAGGTAGACTTGGTCACCAATACCGTCGCCGTCGAGGGCCTCTACCTCACTGGCCTTATCCTCTACATGGGCTTCTTTGGTTCCTACGCCTGCTTGACATGGGGTAAGCCCTGTCCCCCCCAGACGAATCCTTTTCCATGGCTGACCATGCCCAGTCATTCCCTCCGAGGTCTACCCAACGTACCTTCGCAGCTATGGCATGACGGTGTCCGATGCCCTCCTCTTCCTCATGTCCTTTATCGTCACGTACAACTTCACCTCGATGCAGGACAGCATGGGCAAGACCGGCCTTGCGCTCGGCTTCTATGGTGGCATCGCCTTTGTCGGTGAGATCTACCAGCTGATCTTCATGCCCGAGACGAAGGACATGACGCTCGAGGAGATCAATGATGTCTTTGAGCGCCCGACCATGGACATTGTCCGCGAGAACATTGCTAGCATCAAGGAGAACGTTGCCGACATTTGCTCTGGCCGCTTCAACAAAGTGCTGAAGAAGCACACTCGACGCAGAGCTCCGGAAGGACCGGCCGCCGTCCCGGCCAAAGTGTAGAGCCGCGTCTCACGAAAGTCTAGTGTGCTATCTGGCTAAAAGTTAACGAGAATGAATGCATTATCCTGGACCCCACACGTCCTGAGAAACTCTACGACTCATGCGTAAGCTGTTTACATGTGTCCCTGTACCATTGGCGACGTAGCCGGCAGTTCTGCCCTTGAGTACACCTCTGTGTTCGGGTGCTCCGTTGCCGTGAGTGGAAACTCGGCTAGCATAGGATGAACGCAGTACTCCTTCTTTAACGCTGCCATTTCCCTCTTCCGCTGCCGCCGCTCCCACAGCGCCCACGAAAGAGCCGCGACCGAAAGTGCGCCCAGCGACACGCCCACACCAGCTCCGACAGCTGCTGTCTTGCTGCTGGACGACGTGCTAGAACACGTTCTCGGCGGCGTGCTAAAGGATGTGCTGCACGACTCGGGGGATGATGTGCTGGTCGAAGTGACCGAACTCGATGTTGTGGTGCCGGACGTGGAGCTCGCTTCTGCGGCGGTCGTCTCTGTCGTGTTGGCTAGGATGGCGACATCATACATAAGGCTCGGCATCTCCATCGTGAACGGATCGCCTCCGTCTCCACACACTAACGCGTCGTTCGACGCGGTAGGGGCACCACAGCAGTACTTGTACTCGTTGTCGGCGATCCCGACATAGACGATTTGCATGCCCGCAGTAGGATTGTCGTCCGCTAAGAGTGGTCAGGCTCCAGTTCTTGTAAACAGCATCCGAAAGGGAAACTCACTTCCAATGCAGAGTGTGGGACAACCTGTACCCCAGGACTGACTGGTGCAACTGCCGCGCGTTACAACGAACGGCTGCTGCACCACGCTGGCGCAATAGCCAGTGGAAAGACACACGTTTTGGTCGTTACAGCAGTGTGTCGTCGTATCCGATGAGCAAGGTGTGTCGTCAACTGCCTCTGAGCCGTCGGGGAAGTAGCACGTCCCGTTGTAGCGTGTTGCTGACACGAACGGCGAGTTGCTGCCGACGAAGACCGGTAGCAGAGCTGGCAGCGTAGCCACGGCCATGCAGATTGGCTGGAGACGGACCATGTCTGCACGGATTTCGAAAGAGCGTTACCGAGAGTAAAAGGGGAGTCTGTTCTTGATGGTGCGTGACGATGGATCTTTCGGTGTTGATCTCGCCAGGCCGGGGACGTCACATGTATCTTACAGAAGAGCCGCATACATGGTAAGGCTAGGGACTCGGGCAGGGTAGATGTAGTACGTCGTAGGCTATCCGGGGTAAGCAGGCCGTGCACAGCGCGAGCACATGTGCTGTCCCGGCGCGTATTTCATAGCCTGTAGCCCCTTGTTGGCCGAGCTGTTTTACTTGCCTCCCATCGTGCATCCTTCGCGTCTTGGCGCCCCTGTGGCTGGGCGCCTCGCCTGTGGGGCGGGACGCTGTTGCAGTATGAGCGCTGTAATTTTTACTCGTAGTTCTGTACAAGTAATACGCCACAGACACGTCTGAAACCCTATAGAAATCGCAGCGACGCCATCCAAACGAAGGTGAGATAAAATGAAAATGGAAGATGTCTATTGCAACCCAGTATCTAGCAGGGGATTCAGGCACGGCGACAGTAGCAGTCCAATCGAGGCGTAATCTCCAGTATTTATCGTTACAGAATTCAGTACACTGATCAGAAGGAGAAGTGCGGAACGAGCGGAATGCCCGCCCGCTCTCGCAAACGTAGGAGTTCAGGTCTGCCAATGAACCTGTCTGCCGGCCACTGCTAGTCTGCTTGGCATAGCCAGCCCGTCCGCCGGTCTTGCCAGACAGCCAGTCAGTCTCCCACCAGTCTCCCTGCCAGTTTTAAAGCCGGCCCGTCAGTCCACCAATCAGTCGGTTAGCGAGTCTGCGGCAAAGGTGTGCCCCGAAATTACCAGCCTAATAATAACTACGACGGTAGATTGGCAGCAGCCATGTTGCATAGCTCTCTGCCTTGCCAAGAATCCTTCAAGAATCCTTCAGCCACACCGTAAGATTACGCCCTGCAGAGGCGGCAGATAATACGAGTACATACGACGTAGTGACGGAAAGGCCTAGTAACTACTATTCGAAACGTATTATTTTACTGCTTTAATTGGATGGAGATACTAGACTCTATCAGATGAAAAACGGCGCGCTGTTGTTTAGTTGCGTCGGTGTTCCCGCTATCTTATTCGCTAAACTAGGGCCAGACTTTCAATAACAGCGTCGGTGGTTTAGTGGTAAAATCTGTCGTTGCCATCGACAGGCCCCGGGTTCGATTCCCGGCCGACGCAGTTTTTTGCCTTTTGGCGTCAGCCTCTGTTGGGCTTCTTCTTTTCTTGTTGTCCCTTGGTGTGCCCTGTATATGTCTGACGTTATTCCAATAGGGAACGACGTATGCACAGTTCTCGCGAGGTAAGCGCGCCTCATTCAACTTTCCATCGTAAATTTTTTTATGGATACGCATCTCATATTAAGAATCCCTGCCTTTATGGCTCATTGATCTCTATCCGATAGGTGTGCACGCATGACCCGAACTCCGATGCTGTCTTTCCGTTGCTCGTAGTGAACAGTCCCGACGTGTCCTCCTTGTAGTCCTCATCCCGATCCTCCCAGTTTTCCTACTCGGCGCTCTCGATCACGGCGGCCCATTCGGGCGACCGCGGCGCAATGACACACGGAAACGATTTTGGATGGCTCGTCAGGCCGTTGGTGACCTCGACGACGGGAATGATCTCGGCGCCGTCGGGCCCACGGGCGCGCGAGACGTCGAGCGAGGCCAGCATAGAGGCCACGACGATCCACACGTTGGCCTCGGCCAGGTGCTGGCCGACGCAGATGCGGCGGCCAAAGCCGAACTGGCCGACAGGCAGCGGCTCGCCGCGGCCGCCCTCCTCGACGGGCACGTAGCGGTCCGGGTCAAAGGCGTCGGGGTTGTGGTAGACGCGCGGGTCGTGGGTCATGGCGCGGGCGTTGGCGTAGACGAAGCTGCCCTTGGGGATGAACATGCCGTTGTACACGTCGTCCTCGAGGGCGCGGTGGGGGACGCCGACGGGCGAGACGGGACACCAGCGCAGCGTCTCCTGCACAATGTGGTCAATGTAGCGCAGCGCGGGCCGGTCGGCAAAGGTGGGCAGGCGGCGGTGGCCGGTGGCGGGGTCGACGAGCAGGCCGTCGAGGAGGGCCTGGGCCTTGGTCTGCACGTGGGGCTGCAGGACCATGTTGAGGACGAAGACGACGAGGGTCGACCAGGTGGTGTCCTGGCCGGCGGCGTAGACGGCGCCGGCGGCGCCCTTGATGTCGTCGACGGAGAGGTCGGCGTCGGCGTCGGCGACGCCGGCGTCGAGCTGGGCCTGGCGCTGGCCGAGCAGGGTGGCAATGAGGCTGGTCTCCTTGGTGGAGGCGGAGGCGTCGGTGTTGGTCTTGGCCTGGCCGTCGCTGGCGACGGCGGCAAAGGGGGCGTCGTGGATCTGGCGGATGGCCCAGCGCCAGTCGCGGGCAAACTGCAGCGAGCGGTCGCGCACGAGCCAGCCGGGGAGATGCTTGAAGAGGGGGAAGAAGTCGACGAGGGTGCCGGCGGGGGCGCCGCCGTGGCCGAGGGCGTAGGAGGCGTCGACGGCCATTTGCACGTAGGGGTCCTTGTCGCTGCGCAGGGTGATGCCGAAGCCGATGCCGAGCACAATGGCGGTGGCGTAGCGGCGCAGGACCTGCTCCCAGTCGGCCGGTCTCTGCAGGATGCCGCGCAGGGCCGTGCGGGTCTCGCGGGTCTGCAGGCCGCGGTAGGCGTGGATGTTGGTCTTGGAGAAGCTGCGCTGCAGGATGCGGCGGTGCATGCGAAAGGCCGGGCCCCAGCGCAGAAAGGTCAGCGTCTTGCGCCAGCCCATGACCTCGAACAGCACAAAGCGCGGCCGGTCCGCGTACTTTGCGCCGCGGCGGTCCAGCAGGTCGACGGCGGCCTGCACGCTGTTGAGCACCACAATGTCCTGGCCGAGCACGTTGAAATACAGCACGTCCGACCCGAGCTCGCGCGCCCACGCCGCGTACGCGTACTCTGGGTTGTCGGCCGGGATCACGCGCAGGTGGCCCAGCACCGGCTCGCCCTTGGGACCCGGCGGATACGGCACGCCCTGGCGTCGGCTGCGCCGCTGCGCCGCCGTCACCGCCATCCACAGCACCGCCGCCGCGACGCCCACCAGCAGGGCCGCCAGCCCGGGCCGCGTCGGCGCGAGCAGCTGCAGCAGGGCCATTGTGGGTGTTGGTGTCTCTTTTTCGGAAGGGGGGGGAATTGCGAGGTTTCGGTTCGGTTCGCACGTTGGGTCCGCTTCCCGTCAGGCTCTTGTGCGTCTCGTGTCGCTCGCAGGGACTCCTGCCCTTTTGTGTACCGCTGACAAACAGCACGGCATGATAGGTGTGGCCGTCCGGCAGGCAAATCAAGGGTCGTGACGGAAACAAAGGACAAACGAGCAGAAATGCAGCTATCTGGTCAGCCGCCCCACTTTGTGCGCTGCCGATTTAGCGTGTTCTGCCGCCTGCCTGGCCACACACTGCACGCACACTGCCCACCGGCAAATGTGCTGCCAAGCCTCCACTTCTCACCGGCTGCCCACCTGACCCTCTTTTTCGCTTGCCTGCCGGTTTGATTCCCTTCCCCCCCTGCAACCCTCCCACGATCGCGCCCAGTGGGCGCTGCATGGAGAGCGGCGACTGGGCCCCCCCCAGAGATACATATCCCGCGAGAGATCCGGGTTGCAAACAAGGTCGCTTACTTGACAAGAACGTTTGCATCCGACATCGCTTTGCGTCTCTGTGTCCTGTTCTTCGTCACTCGGACGCCTCCACGCTCATCGACTGCGGTTTTGTTCTCCGGTCGTTTCTGCCCCCTCCTCCTCCTCTCCTCATCCTCCTCCTCTCCTCATCCTCCTCCTCTCCTTATCCCCCCCTCCCCTCAGCTGCGGACTTGTGTCCCGGTCTCTTTTCCGCCCTCCCCCTCATCCTTCTCCTCAACCACGTCATCATGCTTGGCACGGCCGCCCAATCGGCCTATGCCACCGAGCCCGCCGCCGCCGACCCCTACCGGTACCAGACGGGCTTTGGCAACCGCTTCGCGTCCGAGGCCATTCCCGGCGTGCTGCCGCGCGGCGGCCAGAACTGCCCGCAGCGCTGTCGCTTCGACCTCTACTCGGAACAGCTCAATGGCTCGTCCTTTGTCAGCGCACGCGCGGGGCTGCAAAACGTGTGGATGTACCGCATATGGCCCTCGGTCGCCCACGGCCCCGTGCGGCCCGCCGGCCACATCAACCCGCACCTGCAGTCGACCTTTTCGCCGCTGAACCCGGCGGTCGAGTTTGTGGCCGAGCAGCGGGCGTGGAACCCGTTTGCGCTGCCGACCGACAAGACGGACTTTGTGGCCGGGCTGCGCACCGTGGCCGGCCAGGGCGACCCGTCGCTCAAGACGGGCCTGGCCGTGCACGTGTACGCGGCCGACACGTCCATGGGCCGGCGGGCGTTTTGCAACAACGACGGCGACCTGCTGGTGCTGCCGCAGCAGGGCCGGCTCGACATCCAGACCGAGCTGGGCTCGCTCATGGTGCGGCCGGGCGAGCTGGTGGTGCTGCAGGCCGGGCTCAAGTTCCGCGTCGGGCTGCCCGACGGGCCCAGCCGCGGCTACGTGCAGGAGATTTTCGGCGCGCACTACGAGCTGCCCGAGCTCGGCCCCATTGGCTCCAACGGCATGGCGCTGCCGCACGACTTTGAGAGCCCCGTCGCCCGGTTCGCCGCCGACGAGGCCGACTGGGAGATTGTCTACAAAATGGCCGGCCGCCTGCACGTCTGCCACCAGCCGCACACGCCCTTTGACGTGGTCGCCTGGCGCGGCAATCTGGTGCCGTACAAGTACGCCACCGAAAAGTTTGTCAACGTGGCCAACGTCGAGCGCGACCAGGCCGACCCGACCGTGTACTGCGTGCTCACGGCCCGCTCGTCGGTCCCCGGCGTCTCGCTCGCCGACTTTCTCATCTTCACGCCCAAGTGGATCGCCACCTCCAACACCTTTCGTCCGCCCTACTACCACCGCAACATGTCCACCGAGGTCATGGGCCTGCTCTACGGCACCTACGGCGGCAGCGCCCACGTGCTCGAGCCCGGCGGCCTCTCGTACGAGGCCGCCTACATGCCGCACGGCGAGACCTACGAGACCTGGGTCGACGCCACCACGCGCGACCTGCAGCCCGTCCGCATCTGCGAGGACACTGTCGCCTTCATGTTCCACATTAGCGTGCCCCTGCTGCTGACCAGCTGGGCCGAGCACGGCGAGGGCTCCCTCCAACAGCACCCGGGTCCCGCCGAGCCCTGGGCGGGCGCCAAAGCACCCTTCCTCGACCGGCTGGCCGAGGTCGATGCCGTGCTCGAGGCGGCTGGCCTGCCCCGGATGGAGAGGACGGAGATCACGGGGCTGGAAAACGGGGTCAACGGGGTTAACGGGACCAACGGGACCAACGGGACCAACGGGACCAACGGGTTCAAGACAAATGGGATGAACGGAAAGGCCAACGGCAAGGCCAATGGAACGAACGGAACCGTGTAACAAAAGTAGCAAATTGTATGACCACAGCGACATCGAACATCGAATGACGTAAAGACAGTGTGAATACTTTGCGATAATGGTAAAAGCACGGTACGACACGCCAGCGATATCACGTGACCTGTCAAAATGATCTCCACAAAAATCTCTGCACGGAAACGGCGCCAACAACGCCACAGGGCCTTTGCCGGTTTGCCCGATAAGCTGGCCGGCCGGCAGGGTCCCCTGCAGGGCAATGATGAAAGAAGCCGCCCCCCATCCCAACACGGGGGGCAGAAGTGAGCCGACCTGCCATCTGCAGCAGAAAGAGGCAAACATGCGGGCCGACGAGCTGCCTGACCCCACGAGAGGATCCTCCCCCCTCCAGCCTGTCGGGACCGGCAGCAGCGTGGAGGGGCAGGGGCTGCTTCAGCCTCTGCCGGTTCTGCCAGTGCCACCAGCTATGAGTCTGCCCATTCAGCCACAGGCGCAGCTGTCGCCGCGGGCCCCCCAGCCGCCCCAGCCGCCCCAGCCGCCCCAGCCTCAGCCCCCTCGCCGACGCGCCGGTGTGGCTTGCCGGAGGTGCCGGCGGCAGCGGACCAAGTGCCTGCACCAGCACGGCCAGGCGCCCTGCGAGGCGTGTGCGGCGGCCGGGCCTGCCGTGGCGGGGACGTGTGTGTTCCCGTCGCGCGGCGACCGCGACACGGACCGGCTGTTCCGACGTCGGACCAACGGACAGCTGGTCGGCCAGGACGGCGTCGTGCGGTCCGTGAGCCCAGACTCGCGCGTGTCGGGGGGCTCGTCGTCCTCGCCGCCGTCGACGGGGGCGGCGGCGGCTCCAGCGCCAGCCGTGGTGCCGGCAGCCACGGCAGCGACACCAGGAACTGCGACCACCGCCCCTCTGCTGCCGTCGCCGCGGCAGCAGGCCCCGCTGCTTGCGGCGCCCTCGACACTCGGCTTCCCGCCGCACGACGAGGTGGTCGAGGGCTGCAAGGTCTTTATGGCGTCCTACTTCCAGCTCGGGTTCCTGCCCAAGGCCGTCTTTCTCGAGCGGCTGCACCGGCGGCCCGAGGCGGCCAGCCGGTTCCAGCTGGCCGGCATGCTGGCGATTGCGTCGCGCTTCACGCCGGCGCTGGTGCGGCGCTACGGCTCGGCGGCGGCGAGCACGGAGCACTTTTTGGCGGCGGCGCGGGCCATGGCCGTGGCGCCGGAGCACCTGTACCGGCCGTCGCTGGAGCGGACGCAGGCGTTTTTCCTGCTGGCCATTGCCGAGTGGGGCAACGGCGACCGCGACCGCAGCTCGGTGCACATGGGCGTGGCCGTGCGCATGGCGGCGCTGCTCAAGCTGCACCGCGAGGAGGCCTACGTGCTGCCGGCGGGCGCGTCGTCGGACCAGATCGTGCGGGCCGAGTCGGCGCGCCGCACCTTTTGGATGATTATGAGCCAGGAAAACCTGCACGCCGGCCACATGACGCCCCAGCCGTTTGCGCGCGACGACGTCTCGGCCCGCCTGCCCTGCGACGAGGCCGACTTTGCCTTTGGCATCCAGCCGGCCGAGCGCGCCGCCCTCGCCGGCACCCTGCCCGCCCTGGCCCGCCCCGAGCTCGCCGCCCTGCCCGGCCGCTGCCTCTTTGCCACCCTCATCCAGGCCCACGACCTCTGGGGCCGCGTCGCCCGCTGCACCGCCTCCGAGCCCCGCCCCTGGGAGCCCAACAGCAGCTTCTCCGTCCTCACCGCCGCCCTGCGCGCCTGGGAGGACGCCATCCCGCCCCGCCACCGCTGGAGCGTCTGGAACCTGCGCGGCTGGTGCGCCGAGTCGCTCCACCTCGCCTACCTCTCCGTCGTCATGGTCGTCCGCCTCGGCAACATTGTCATCCGCCGCCTCTACCTCGAGCGCATCATCGAGGCCCTCGACAGCGACGACGCCACCACGGCCACTCCCATACACCCCGCCGCCGCCGCCCCGTCTCCCGCGTCGCACACCTCCTTTTGGCAGACCGTCTCCTACGACCTCTTTGCCAACGTGCTCGAGCTGCACGAACAGGTCGACGCCTACGCCCGCATGCGCATGCGCGACGAGGGCTTCCCCGCCATCCTCGTCTTCTGCGCCTACATGTGCGGCAGCCTGACCGCCTACCTCGGCCGCCACCCCCGCCTCTGCCCCCACATCTCGCCCGCCGAGGCCCGCGACATGGCCCGCGGCGCCATCACCGTCCTCAGCGAGTTGCAGCCCGCCTGGCCCACCAGCGCCAAGTGGCACCAGGGCCTGCAGCACGCCTCTTCCGCCGAGGCCGAAACCTCCTCCGCCACCGCCGCCGCCCGGCCCGACCCCCCCTCCGACCACGGCTCGGCCGTGGCCACCATGCACGACGGCGTGCCTCCACTGCCCAAAGGTCCTGTCGTTCCTGCTGCAGCTGCTACTGTTGGGCCTGCTGCCCCTGCTGCCCCTGCTGCCCCTGCTGCCCCTGCTGCCCCTGCTGCCCCTGCTGTCCCGGCCACACCCCCCTGCCCCTGGGACGGCAACACGCCGCGCGAGCGCAACGGCGGCTTCGAAACCGTCCCCAGCTCATTTCCCCTTGCCGACAATCTCAACAGCTCCTACGCCATCTTCCCACCGCTCGAGCCCTTTCTCGATGACCATTTCAGCGCCGAGGTCAGTGCTTTTCTCGGCGGCGAATTTCAATATGGCCTGCTGGACCAGGGCCACATTGGACTTTAGCGGGTCAAGACCGGTTTCTGGTCCGTTTTACAAGATTTCCTCGTCCATGTGTTGGCGTTTTTTTGCTTTTGCACGTCTTTGCACGTTTGTCACAACGTACTCTCAAAGAAACTATCTACTTGCCAAAAATATTATTAATAGAGCCCTACTCATAGATTCGCGGGTGCAATATGTAAGATAAAAGAGGAGCCAACTTTGTTTCCTCTGTAAGAGCTCCACGCTTATCGAGTCACCGAATCCCTGTCACTGTTGTCAGAGTTGAGTGACCGGATCGCCGAGATGGAGTCGAATCGCGAGCTGCTTGCCTTTTGGGTATCATCGCTGGCAAAGAAGACGTACCGGGCGGGGACAACGACAACGTTCCGGGAGTATCTGCTGGACAAGAGACTGGACGAGCTGAACGGGCTCATGGCCCACGTCCTGACTGTGCTCTACGACGACGATACAGGCCACGTTCAGACTGTTGCCACAGGAATGATGCGCTCGCTTCTGGCTGACGGGGAAGCGCGCCTGTTAGATCGGACGTTGCACGTCGGTAGTGGTAGTGGTAGTGGTGGTGCAAGTCCCAACGGTCTTGCCTATGGAAAGCGCAGCAGCGGCGAACGAAAGCGCCTCGACCTCGCCCTCTTTTTCTCGCTCGTGCAGCTGGGTCAGGCTCATAGTCCACATCGGGCGCACTACCTGCTGGTAGACGAGGTCTTTGACAGCCTAGACGCAGCCGGTCAGGCGGCGGTGGTGCGGTGGTGCAGCTTGTTGGTACAGGGACAGGAGCAAGGGAAGGCGCGTGTTGACCTCGTCCTCATCGTCACCCACAGCCCGTACCTAGTCGAGATGGAGGGAGGGCTGGGCAGGAGTGTGGGCAATGGCCACTTTGCGACTATGGCGGCCCAGATCGGCAGCAAAGGCACAGAGCTTCTGCTAGATGGACGGCCAATCGGGAGGGATCACAAGGGTTAGAGATAAGGGTGGTGAGACTGGGAAGGGCGCCTTTCCTTTGGAGAAAATCAGGAGCGGTGGTAGTCGTAGTAGTGTTTGGCGTTTTGCAAGGGCGGCTGTCAGTGGGTAAGATACATGACGACGAGTACATTGTGTGCAGTAAGTCAGGTGCTGCTGTTGCAGACCATCAGGTCTCCATCTATGGAAACTACTGGAAGCTATTTTGGAGTTTTCTATACATATCAAAGTCAAGTCACGGTCCTTTCAATACACAACTTGGCTGTCTATGACGACCCTGGAACCATAGAGAGCCTGAAGATAAACTTCCTGCTACTATCGTCGATTACATGTAAAAGAAAACACCGTTTCCTTGTCAACTCGCCAGCCCTCCAACCCAGCTTACCAGCCTCACGTCTCTAGAACAATCTCGATCAACCCCCAGAGCGTGCCAGGGAACGTGGCGGCCAGCCGGGTCTCGAGACGGTCGTCGACCTGCTTGGCCAGTGACTGCCAGTGCTCCAGCGTTCGATCCTGGCTATTACAGACTACCATCATATGCAGGTCGAAGGTCATTGTGACCCGCTCGACGTAGGGCGGCAAAGAGGCGTTGCCCGCGGCATCGCGGCCGGGTGGCAGCACCACCTCGTGCAGAAGGATGCGGCGGCCGCTATGGCCGCCATTGGCACCATCACCAGCCTCCAAATGGGGTAGTAAGTGACGAAGAATCTGTATGACGTACTTGTCGGGCCAGTCGTGCAAGACGGCAAAAGAGAAGCCAAAATGGTTCAGTATGTCCAGGACCATACCGTCGTGGATGTTCTGGTAAGATACCAGTTAGGTTGTGGATCAGTACCCATACCTGGAAATCGAACCGGAATCAATCAGACTCACTTGAAATGGTTGCAATGAGCCATGGGCCCTGGGGCCAGCCGCAAAATGTTCCAAGTCGGACAGGGCTGTCAGCAGTTCAAAACGGGCCGTCTGGATCTCAAGGTCTCGGGGGAAGTCGGCAGGGCCATCCTCAGCAAAGGATGGGGCCGGCAGGTTGTTGGTGGCCCGATAGTTCGCAATGGTATCACTGGCCTCGACGATCTTCCGGGCGAGACTCTGCAGAGTTGGAGTTTGCTGGGGTTCGGCCATTTTTCTGCTCATTTGGGTTTCTGACGGTTGTCACAAGTTTCTGGAGCTTCCTGGGAGCTGAATCAAGAAGTGCATTGCTGCTCTATACATGGTAATTTGACTTCCTTGGATATATCCTTTGGACACGTCCAGACTTCTGTCCCATAGTCACAATCTTACGTTTCTAACAGCTGATGATGACTGCATGATCAATCACTTTGACTATTTACGAGTACGTTATTGAGGTTGCATCTTCATGGACCAGGTCCTACTGGTCCAAATCTGTTACATTTCGAGTCATTTATTTCCATTGCAATTCCATCCCCTCACACCATTCGTCCCCCTCTTCTGTACTTTATTACTCCGATCAGAACAGCTGACATATCGGCATGTTGTTATCCTAGGCTGCCGCTATATGAACCGTATGGTGTGACGACTATAACACGGGAATAAAAAACATGTCGTAACTAAGCAATTAATTAACTTGGTGCGAGTATACTCGTACTGGGTCCCGGTTATGTTGTGACTGCTCACCCAATCCTTCTTGGAGGGTTGGGGGATTTGGCGCTTGTTTGTTCTGGCCAACCAGAAGACTATTATGCTGAGGCCTTTCCGTGCCATCTGGCCGCCACGAGTTCCTCGCGGTCAAACTTGAAGTCAGGCGCCGAAATGGGCTCGGCCTCGTCCTCGAGAATCTCAACGCCTATATTGTTAGAATGTTTATCGAACAGAACAAGTGAAGGATTCAATAGGCAACTCACTCTTGATGCCCCAACCGTTGAACGTTCCAATGATCTCGCTGTCGTCGTTGTCGTTGTCGTTGCTGTCTGCCTCGCCGTCGTTGTTGTCGTCGCCGTCTACCTTGTCGCGCTTGCTGTTGGGCGTGGGCACATTGGTAGAGAACTGGACGTTGCAGGCGACGAAGACTGGGGCCTGAGGGAAGCCCTCGAAGCTGTCGTAGGTGGCGCCCGTAGCGCAGTAGGCGTTGTAGCTGTTGACGCTGTAGATGTTGGACTGTCCAAAGGTGTTGACGGCGCAGATAATCTGGGTGACGTCGGTCGGGGAGAGGTTGCTGGAGGTGGATCGGAGGTAGGACCAGCGAACGGCGCTCTGAGGGCCCCAGGCGGTGCCGTCGCTGGCAGTGCCGGGGCTGGCGAGGCCGACGGTGAAGTTGCGGCGGAGATAGTAGCCGCCGTACAGGCCGTTGTTGGGACCGTAGGCACCGTCAGTGATGCCAGAGGCCTGAGGGATCTGGTTGGGATATCCAATCACGTGCTGCCAGGAGGTGGCGCCGGACCCGTCAAACCAGCCGGGCGTGGCGGCAGACCAGGGCACCCAGTTGGGCGTGGCAGTGGTGTCGTCAAAGTAGGCGACGTTGGTGCGCAGGTTATTCATAAGGCCGTTGCAGTTGCCCTGGATAGTCTGTTGGTAGACGGGCACGCACATGGTGTTGACGCGGCGGTTGTGGGCAAGCGCGTAGTAGTTGCCGCCTTCTTCGGTCGAGGCAAAGGGGAACTCGTCGCAGCTGAGCACAGTGTCGCCGATGCCTATGGTGGTGGTGACCTGGTGGTTGTCGACGTAGCAGTAGGAGCCGCCAAAGGCAACAATATTGGCATCGCACGAGAACTTGCGGCGGTTGGCCTGATTCGGTTGTGATGAGTCCCAGGTCAGCACCAGGCCCGAGATGGCTGCGCCGGCCTTGTTGTAGAAATCGAAGATGTTGGAGCAGATGCCAGGGATGTTGCCCGACGTCCGGCCATTGGCCACGGCCACGGTGTCGAGGAACGTGCGGCAGTTGTAGCGCAGGTCCGGCAGCCGCCAGCCGGCGCAGTTGGAGGCACGCTTGGCGAGCGCTGAGTCTGAGCCTGAGCCTGAGCGCTTGGAACTGAGAGTATCTGTGGAAGTGTCGGACGAACTGCTGCCGGTGTCGACATCGCACGACGAGGGCGGGCAGGTCAGCGTGCCGAGCGAGAAATCCGGGTTCTCGCTGGTATCGGTACTCTGGTCGGCGCGGGTAGAGAGGTCGCGACGGACAAATTGCGAGGCCGAGCGGCGGCCGGGGCGGCGCGGCAGCGTGATATTGACAACGTCCTCGCCGGACGACCAGAGCAGGTCGCCATTGACACCAAGAATGCGGGCCTGGGCCAGCACCGACTCACCGTCGCCATCGCCGCCACCGTTGCCGCCGAAAATGCCCGACTCCAAGTCGTCGACATGATCAAACTCACGGTTCCAGGAGCGGCCTGCCAATTGACCAACAGAACCAACAGAACCAACAGAGTCAGAGTCAAGGCCGCGCTTGGCAGCGGCCGAGCTCGAAGCGACGCCGCCGTTGGTATAAAGCGGGATGGCCTTGGGCGTATCGTAGAGTGTGCGGGCCTGGACGGCCCAGGTATAACCGACGATGGAGGCCCAACCGCCGAAGCCGACGTTGTAGAGCAGGTAGACGCCGTAGTTGTAGCTCAGATCGGCGGCGCCAGAGACGTCGACCGACGCAGTGGCATCGGCGTGGAAGCGCAGCGTGTTATTGACGTAGGCGACGACCTGGGCGTCGACGAGGGTCTTGCCAAACAGCGTGCCGCCGCCGCTGCCACCGCCGCCGATCTGGATGCCCAGATGAGCCTCGGGCGTGACGCGGATGTCCAGGTCAACCGAGGCCTGCACGGTGGCCTCGAACACGGGAGCCAGGCCAGAGTCGACGGGCTCGGGCTTGTCGTCGAAGCTGTTGAGGAGCGGTGCGGCCGTGCCGTCGTCGGGCCAGTATATCTCTGATTTTTCAAACGTGTAGCGGGCGCCCACCTGCATGGTGCCGCCGATCTGGACGACGCCAACAATCTGGCCGTACAGGTCGAGCGTGGGGCCAACGGAGGCCAGGCCCTTGATGGCCAGGCCGGGATATGAGATGGTGGGCATCAGGGCCACGCGCGGGCTCTGGTACTCGAGGCGGGCATCGCCGTTGACGGTCAGGCCCAGGTAGACGGCCGGCTGGACGGCAAGATAGGCGTAGGTGGTGGTGGGCACGAGGCCGCCCAGGGCACCGGAAAAGTAGTAGGCGTAGGTGGCATCCATGCTGGCCTCGGCATCGAGATAGATGTCCAGCTGGGCATAGGTGCGCGAGCAGCCGACAAAGCCACGGTACAGCAGCATGCTCCTCTGGAAGAACATGTTGAGGTAGCCGTGGTCGCTGGACTCGACCGTGGTGACCTTTTTCAGCCAGTCGACAAAGGCACCGAACCAGCGGCGGGAGATTTCTGATTCTGATTCTGATTCTGATTCATGCTCGTCCGTGTCGTCGAGATTGGCTCCCCTGGCTGCCATGAAATGAGTGCGAGCGGCGTCACCACCGGCCATGACCTCGGCCTGGCGCTTGCGCAGACGCTCATGCGAGGCCTTGGCCCGACTGACCTTTTGGCGCCAGCCGTCGTAGGACATGGGGCCGTCTTGCATGTCGCGACGCATCTTCTTGGCGGGCTCGTCGGTAACGTCCTCCCAGTAGTCGAGCATGTTGGTAAAGTCGACACGCATGTTGACGGGCCCGTCGTCGCGCTTCTTGATGGCGGCGAAGTCGTAGTCTATCTCGAGACGCCACACTTTGCTGTCGAGCCCAGACGCCGAGCGCTTTCGCAGGTGGTGGCCCGGGAGCGAGTACGAGCTGGGGGCCGTCTCTGCCGACACGACACGAGCAAACGGTCCCTCGCCCACGTGTGCCGGTAGCTTGATGATGGTGTCGGGGGCGCCGTTGAGGAACAGCCGCTGGCAGCGCGGTGAGTCGTCGGGGAAGTTGCAAAAGACAAACAGCACCTCTCCAGCAGGGTCGAAGACGCTGTCGAGCGCTGTTCGGTTGGTGGTCAGCAGCGATCGTCTGGTGCCAGCGAGCGATTCCTCGGCGGCGGTCCGGCGAACCACGGTAAAGGTGGAGTCAAAGGAGCTGTCCACCGATCCTGGCGGGCCGTCCAGCATGACAAAGCCATACGGGTCGTCACCATAGTTGTCGTCCTGCTTCGTCTGGGCGCTGTTGCTGCCGTAGTTGTCCTGGTATGCCCACAGGATGTCGGCGCCGGTCTCCGTGTCGGGCGACTCCCAGAGGTAGGATGGGTCGACTGGCCACTTGCCGTTGTAGTCCGACGGCGGGTCGCAGCAGTATGGCCACTGATCGCCCTGGCCCGGCAGTGCCTGGTACGCCGAGCAGTCGACCTCGCCCTCCCACTCGTTGGGCGGGTATAGCGCCGTGGTGTACTGCACCTTGGCCGAGGGGCATGCAGTCGGCAGACAGACGGCCTGCTGACTAAACATACCGTCACTGCTGTCAAACGTCCAGAGGCAGTTCTCGGGCGTCTCGTCCGTCGGGCAGCAATAGGCCTGCTGGTACGATGTGTGCTCAAGCGACGAGTGGCCCAGGGCTACCGCGCAGTACTTGCCGGCGCCATTGTCGTAGCGCGACGTCGACAGCTTGGTGCCGTCGGGACAGCTGAGCGAGTCACCGCCCGAAAGGTCCTGGCAGTCGGTCCAGCCACACTCGGCGAGGATGGCGGCACTGTCGCAGCACAGCGAGCGATGCCCGCTGTAGCAGGCGCCAGCACTGCCGGTAGCATTGACGTAGGAATCCGTGTTGAGCGTGAACTGGTCGCTGCTGCTACAGCGACCCGTACAACCAATCTCACTGCGTTCTGGCGCGCCATTCCACTCGCAGTTCTTGGGCATCTCGGCCGTCGGACAGCAGATGTAGTGGAACTCACCCGTGGGGCAGGTGCCGACAGTGTAATAGTCCGGCCGCTGCTCGGGAGCGTGCGCCGTCGTCACAGCCGAGTAGCCGCTGGGACAGTACATTTCCGTGTCGGTGCGGTCCTTGATGCCGTCGGTGCACTGCGGCGTTATGAAGCAGTTTTGGCCCGTGTAGGCGGCAAACTGGTCGGCCAGCGTCTGCTTCTGGGCATCCGACAGGTCGCCGCCCTGAAGGAGTCCGCTGGCCGTGGCGTCGGCGCCCAGCAGGCTTGCCAGCGCGTCGTACTGGCCTGTGTCCTGGTCCACGGCCCAGATCATCAGCCCCGACAGACAGTGGCCCGTCAGGTAGGCCAGCTTGTCGGCCCATGACTGCTCGTCGTCGTACGACACCCACTGGTTGCCGTTGAACACGTTGAACTTGACCGTGGTCACTGGGTCGTAGTACGTCGCCACGTTTATCGACTGGTTGCTGGCCTGGATCTCTGCATAGTACAGAATTCCCGCCGACTGCGAGCACAGGCCCTTGTTGCCGGCCGCCGAGAACTCACAGTCCGTGCCGTAGCACGACGAGTCGACCATGGTAAACGAGCGTCCGTAGAAGCCCATGCCCAGGACCACGTTGGCCGGGTCGACGCCCACCCGCCACAGCAGCTGCAGGCCCTGGTCGATCTCCGTCAGGTTGGTGTGGCCGCGCAGATACGAGCCCGTGAACCGGTTGCCCTGGTCCCACATGCCGTGCAGGTCGTAGCTCATCATGTTGAACCACGACACGTACCTTTGCATGTCTGGCAGGTCAAAGTTCTGCAGGTACCAGTAGCTGCTCGGCAGCGTGCACGTAATCTCCCAGCCCGGGTTGACCTTGTCAAAGGCCTCGCGGAGGTCGGCCACCAGCAGCACATAGTTCTGCGTATCCTCCGTGCTGCCGCCGCGGTCTAGCGCCGTCGGGTACTCCCAGTCAATGTCCACGCCGTCCAGGCCGTACTTGGTCAGGTACGCCACCAGCGATGAGATGAACGTTTCGCGGTTGGACGTGCTGCTGGCCATGTCCGAGAAGTAGGTCGCGGTTGGCGCGTCGTTAAAGTTCCAGCCGCCAATGGCAACATTCACCCGCAGACCGGGATATGTCAGCTTGAGCTTCGACACGCGGGCCACCAGGTCGCCACCCTCGTCGACCATTTTGAAGTCACTGTCAAAATTCACAAACGCCAAGTTGATGTGTGTCAGCGCGCCCGCCGGGATGGCCTCGGGCTGCATCGTGTCACACGGCCGATCAAGGCCGAACAGCTCGTAGTAGGCAATCTTGCGCTGCAGCCCGTCGGCGGTGCGGGCGACGTCGCAAGACGGCTGCGTCACCGCCTCGCAGTTGCTCTGGCACCCCGTGCTGCAAAACTCCGTCGTCGTGCCGCAGAAGCCGTACTCTGAGCAGCACACGTTTAGCGGGCACTCCAGCCCGCCGCCATACTCTCCGCACTGCGCCGTTGCATTGCAGTTACTTATGCAGCCGTCGCCACAGAAATCAGGGCCGAAGCCGCAACTGTTTGTTAGTGGTTAGTGAGTGTTCTTCGTATGCCATTGGGTTAGTGATCTGTTCAACTCACCTCCCGAACTGACTGCAGCAGCCCTCTGCACATGGAGTGGCGACAGAGCACACGGAGCTATCCTGGGCCTGCACCAGCAGCTGTGTCGATGACTGCCAGCAGGCCCAGATGAGAACCCAAAGAAAGGGCCATGGAGAGGCCATGATGGACGACTATGTTGCCGATATTTAAAGAGTGTGGTCTGTACTCCGTATAGACTGTGTAGTCGTAACGACTGGATGCCACGGCAAGGCTGCGAGACTGAAAGAATGAGAAGGAAAGATGACGACTGTAAGCATTAAAGCAGACGTTGAACAGACTGGACAACCCAGTCAGCTACAAATTCTACACGCCTGCAACAGCTTTTATTTTTCATTTATTTTCATTTGTTTTTTTTCGCCTGCAGCTTCTTTTCCCGCCTTGACGGCCTACCAGAGAGTACATCGACCATCATCCTAGATACTAAAGGCCAATGTACTTTTAGAGTTGAGGTGCCCCGCCGGATAGGCAGCGGCTGCGCCGGCACGTTCCTCTTACGGCCCGTACGGGGAAATTAATCGCTTGCATCCCTGCATCTAACATAGCCAAGACCAGGTCGCATATCCAGACATAGAGGCCTGATTCGACATATGACCAAGCGAGCTGCATCCTACGGAGTGAGCATACGCCGTAGTTCTCCCTACCGTTTCATCACTACTCGGGCCATCCATGTAGTAAGCATACTATGCAAGCTTACGGAGTAAGCTTATGTACGTCGTATCCCGTAGTTACATTGTCAACACTAGTAGCCGCTGATTGTCACGGATAATTACCATATCAGGCAACGGTTAATCCACTCTAATTTTAATTGACAGGGCGAACGACTCAACGGCCCCTCCCTTAGCTCCCCCCTATTCCTGGGCACTATCCTCGGCCCCGGCATCTGGCAAGGCCTCAAAGTCCATCTCGGCCTGCGTCCAGATCTTATGGTCCTCAAACATGCCACCAGAAATACTGCCCAGCTCCATGCCGACCTCGCCTGCCGTCAGCCAGTTCCAGCGCACGAGCTGGCCGTCGGCATCGAACCAACCGGCCAAAAACTTTCGCTGCTTGCAGCGCTTCTCCCAGTACGGGCCCCGTCGGGGTGCGGGCGGACGGAACCTCTGGCCAAGACCCCCTGCAAACATCTTGCTGTTGTTCGTCGCCGTAGTAGCAGCGTTCGCCTCGTCTGCTTCAGCTGCTTCGGCCTTTTCCTCCTCGCTAAGCTCATCAATGTCGCGCCAGTTCTCGCCTAGGGCAGTCTCGTCCAGCACGCAGATAAAACCAATGCTTTTCTGCCGGTGGTAGTTTGAGTACAACTCGCCCACATTGACGGCATCATCGGCATCATCGGCATCGTCCGACAAGCTATCCCCGTCAGACTCCTGCTGGTCTCGAGCGTCCCGCTCTTGCTGGATCCCCTGGTCGCGTGCCTCGGCCACCTGCGCCTCGTAGTCGGACCACACGTCCAACAGTTGCGGGATGCGATAGAAAACGCGCTGCCAGTCGTGGCCAAAGTCGTAGCGCGATGCGTCAGTAATCACCTCGATGTTAAACTGCAGCAACGGATCCGCCAGAATAGACGCCAGCGCCTCCTCGCTGCCTGGTCCGTAGTATGTCTGCAGCAGAATCTCTTTGCCGAAGTTGCGGCGCTCTTCGACGGGCCTAGCACGTGCCAGCAGGTCTTGCTCCTGCTGCGACAGGTTGGCTGCCGTCACGAGGCCACGATCCTTGAGCTGCTGCGTGTATGCCTAGGTATGTGGTTGGTAAATACATGATCCACAAGTGCCACAAGGGTGTTTCGTTTCTACTCTCCTCATGCCACTCAGACGGTGTTCACTTTTCACGTACTTGTCTTTCAGCAATGGGCAGCTTGGCAAAGCGCTCAAAAATCCGCATCATCTGCTCGTCGTCTGATCCGGTTACATCGGGGTCCCATTTTTCCTTTTACAAGTCAGCGGCACGCAAATTAAAGATCCAGTAGCTCCAGGAGTACTCCGTACGGAGTAGAGTAGCATAACGGAGCATTGAAACACACCAGCAGATAAATGTCGCAGCCGTGGAGGTAGATCTGCGAAGGATTGAGCGCCATTGCGAATGTTGTCTCGACTCGTTCTTTAGGTTCTGTATTTGCCGCTTTTTTCGAAATGAGCCGAGTTGGAGTCGTCGAAAATTGTGAAGAAAGAAAAGGAGAGAAAGGAAAAGAAACAAGGGCCACCGAGAATACTCCGTAGATCTTTAATTTAAATGTTTAAAAGTCTAAGTTTAACTCGACTACGGAAGCAAAGCTAGCGTGCAAATAGAGAAATGTGGATGTATTTATACCCGCTATAATGCTTATGTCTAGCTACATAGTATGAAACGTTTGTGTTCATCTCCGAGATATGTGCAATTTCCTCGGCTGGACGCCGATCATCAAAAAAATACATCTGCTTACGCGATTTGACCCCGCAAGGTACGTCTAATAGACGAGATCAGATGTATCTCTTAGAGACCGAATGTCCCTCCGCCCAAAAGGAAAATGTATGCGTATACCACGTAGTGCAGAGACCAAATATACCCATATGCAAAGAATATGGAAAATCTGCAAATGCCCGTTGTCATATTAGCCAAGTGTATTTCTCGACTTCCATATTCATGTTCATTAGCAGGTCGGCCTGCGTGGTCATATACACTCATTTATCGGGCCATTAGCTCTCTGCAGCACTCAGCAGCAGTAACATAACATGTTCGCCATCATGCCGTCTTTGGGGTTCTCGCTTCTGTTGCTCGCGTGCCTGGAATTGACATCTTCCGTCGCCGCTGCTGTGAGTGACGATGCCACGGCCTCGACGCAGCTGTTCCATAATGCCACGACGCTGCCGGCGTCCATGTCGGACAGCTGCAAGGCGGCCCTGCTGGCCAACATCTCCTGCAGCCAGCTGGTAACGCCGGCCTACATTGCCAACCAGGGCTATCTTGACAATGCCACGCTGACGACGTTGTGCACGTCTGCCTGTGCCAGCAGCATGGCCGACTACCGCACAGAGGCCGAGAGCAACTGTGGCTCCGGCGCCTACGACTTTCCCAGCAACTACAGCCAGGCGGTTGCTGCCGTTGTCGAGTCGTATCTGTGGGCCTACGATGTCGCCTGCGTGCAGAGCAGCGACACCTTCTGCGTGCCGGCCATCACCAACGCCTCCGCGGCCGGTCTGTCGCCCTGCTCCGACTGCTTTCTGAAATACCAAGCGGCCATGCAGGGCTCGGCATACGGCCAGGCACTTGTGGCCCCCAGCGACTTTACCGACCTGCTGTCATCCTGCTCGGCGCCAGCCAGCAGCTATCCCACCACGTCGTTTGCGGCACCGTCCACCACGACCACCACGGCATCTGGTACAGCCTCGGCCTCAGTCTCATCTGTCTCGGCAACCGCCACATGCACGGGCACCGCCTATACCGTGGCCGCCGGCGACTCGTGCGTGTCTATCGCTGCCGCCAAGTCGGTTGCCACTGACCGCTTCATCACCGACAACAACTACGACTACAACTGCACCACCATTGCCACCGGCCAGGACGTCTGCATTCCCGACAGCTGCGCCCTGCATGTCGTGCAGACCAACGACACCTGCAGCAGCGTTCTGGCCGACCAGGACTACTACCAGGTACAGCTTGTGTCGTGGAACCCGTACGTTCTTATTGTTGTACTCCCTGAAATGACAGTTGACCATTTTCATTAACTTCATAGGACTCTGCATGCCAACTGCGACAACCTCGATTCTATGATCGGGCGTGGCATATGCATCAGCCCGCCCGGTACGAAAAGCTGGGACGTCGTGACCACCAACGTGACCACCAACTGGAATGTGTAAGTGCGCAGTTCAGTCTTGCTGTTTCTGGCATCTAGCTTCTACTGACCGTCTTAGAACCTTTGTTCTGCCCACAACGTCATTCACAATCCTGCCCAACCAGACAGCAATGCCCAACTATACTACAAGCTACCAGCTGCCGTTCACAACACCTAACATCTCTACGGCCACCTTGACGATGGATCCTGCTGCAGTGACTGCCGTCAGTTTAACCCCCCCCCCCCCCCCCCCCCCCCCCCCCCCCACCCCCCCCCGCCCTCAGACACTGACAATCTCAGTTCATTGAGCTCACCGTCTACTGCCCCATCACTTCCAACGACACCGTCAATGGCTGGACTATCTACGATCTGCCGGAAGACTGCCAGAGTGATTTGGAAGTCTACTGTCTCCCGTCAAGCAACGCCACCCAGCCTGCAAGCACAATCTTCCCGTCCACGTGCTCGCCTGCTTACTGGCAATCTGCCACGACGACAGCCTCCAGCATAACTACAAGCTCGACCAGCAGCGGCGCCCCGGCGCCCACACAGACTGGCGTTGCATCCAACTGTGAAGACTGGTACGTCGTCGTGGCCAACGACACGTGTGCCGGTATCGTCAGCAGCGTTGGTGATATCACGCTGGACCAGTTCTACAGGTACGTCTTTTGGGTGTGTATATGTATATACACACATATATATATACATATGAAACCAGAGCTTTTCCACTGACTAGACTAGCTGGAATCCTGCCGTCGGCTCCAGCTGCCAGTATCTCGGCGTTGGATACGCCGTGTGCATTGGCGTGTCCGGCAGTACGTCAGCATCGGTCACTGCTAGTAGCATCGGCCCAACGAGCACGGCACCGTCGCCTATCATGCCCAGCACCGATCCCGAGTGCACCAGCTACTACTTTGTCAAGTCGGGTGACACGTGTGCCGACATTGAAAGCACCTACAGCATTTCCGCCGACGAGGTACGCTCCTTGCTCAGTTCTTAATGTCCTTTTTACTGTATCTACTTCTTGTAAATACCCACTGACAATACAGTTCGATGAATGGAATCCGTACATTGGCGCCGACTGCGCCAACCTGTGGGCCAGCGAGTACATTTGTGTCGGTGCGCCCTACACGGCCACAGCCACATCTACTCCTACGCCCACACCCACATCTACGGTGCCGTCGCCGCTTATGCCGAGCACAGATGCGGACTGCACCCAGTGGCACGATATCGTCTCCGGTGACACCTGTTATGACATTGAGCAGACATACAGCATTACTGCAACGCAGGTATGATCTCTAGAACGAGCTATACACCCCCTGCGGCCGTTATGGTTGTAGTCTTTTTCTAACCAGTCCAGTTTAATGATTGGAATCCATATGTGGGCTCGGACTGTGCAAATTTATGGCTTGGCTATTATGTCTGCGTTGCGGCGCCCAACTAAGAGGTATGCCATTCGTACAAAACAAGGACACTTTTTCACTGTGAAGGAATTCAATATAATACGGTCGAGCCCTTGTCCACTTGCTTAAATAGATTACTGGTCGCTAAGGTGAATCGTTAGTGAGCACAACTAGTATACGTTTCTAAGAATGTGCTTTATGTAATGTATTTGTAACCATCACAAAAATAGCTACTACAATATATGACACAGCTTCTGAATGTGTTAAGGCTCCATTATAACCATCTTTATATACAGATAGCTGCTATGCATGTGACTGAAACTAGGTAACACATCTACAAGAGAGATTGCTAAGGGCAGTGCATGCGTAATGCATAGGTCTGTTGCATGCATGCCCTTAATAAGAAGTTGAAGTATCATCTCTTATGTCTACAAAAGCCCTCCGAGTAGTTGGCGACTTCTGTCGGTAAGGACAGAGCTTAATTATTGCTTTTTGGGATTACGTGTGCTTACCTAACATACTAGGATTTATATACTTTGGATCTGCCGTTGTCAGGCGCTGTTGGAAGTTCGCGACCTCTAGCCGCCGCTCTCCAGCTGACTAGGGAGAAGAGCCGAGCACACGTTCACGGTAGAGGCAACGTTTCTACTACGTGGAACAACAGCCATCATAGCTAGGCTGATGTAGAGATAATTTTTTTGTTCATTAAACCCGTGATCCTCCTTACTGCATCTAAAGAGTATTGCGTTCCGGTAGGACCAAGAACTTATTTCTTAGTAACCCCAGTCATGTGGACGGTAGAGACGGCGCCAGCATTGGTTCCGCCGGGAGGAGAGGGGGGTCGGTTCGTGACAGGGACAAAGGAAGGGGGTGGTTCGAGAGGGATGTCGGGGCTTGACGTGGTGGGGGGGACGGTGGCAGGGCTGCTAGGGTCTTCAAGACGGACAGGAGCCATCGTTCCAGCAACCCAGTCGGCTATGGCGACGTGGTTTGGGCGCACAGTAGGATGCAGGCTGAATATCTTCGTGGTGACCGTCGTCATAATAGTTGTGACAGAGTTATTGTGATTCGTGGTAGTGCTTCTGGTAACGTCGGTGGTGTGTCTAAAAACGCCGGTGGTTGTGGTGCCGACAGCCTCGCAGCCGGCAGCTGTGTGGCCAGACTGACAACAAAGTGGACAGAGATCCGGTATCTTTTCAACACCCCCGAGTCAGTACCTTTTCAAGGCCATAGAAAGGAGAAAGGAGTAAACAAACCTCTGTCGGTGATTGTGGGGATGGGGCCATGGCGAGACGTGGTTGATAGTTGCTTACTTGCTGTGCTTGTTAGTCAGTCATCGCTGTATGCTATCATTGGCAAAGCTTACTGGCAATATGGAATTTTATAAGTATTGTGTACTGCAAATGCTTAATCCAAGGTGTGTAGAAGAGATTAAAAAAATTGAAGGGATCGCAACAGAGGAAATGAGTTTCAGTATGCCAAGAAGGGGAACAACGAAAACGGGAAAATGCAAACATGTGCTTTCCCTCTACACATTCTGGCTCCTCGTTCTTTCTTAACAGATTGACTTTCCAGGTCACGGCAAGGAGGTCTGAATATTAGCGGATGGCACAGCTCAGCAGTCCTTCCTTCCATCACTCAACTTATTTTAGATACATCCAACTCGTACTTGACTCTCTTAGTGCGCTGGAATCTACTGTGTGCTGGAAAGCTATAGAGTCTGTAGAGCTATACAGCAAACAACAGCTCAATACATTCTAAGATACATGGATTGGTCTGCTTGCCGCCCACGCCCACAAAACTGGACAGCTTCCGGAGACGACCAGGTAGGTGGATACGGGAAGAACTGTCACGGAGACGAGTTTTAGCCGTGTGTTCAGTGCCTGAAAAAAATCACTAGTCTCACAGTGAAGGGCAAATTTCAGCCAAAATGGGACAAAACGCATGTGTTCCGTGCTAGCATAGGAAAAACCCGTCTCCTAATTGACGCGCAGCTCATCGAGCTCAGCACGCAACAGGACTGTCTTCCTTGGCCCGTTGCACAGCACACCTACGACCTCAAAGCCCCTGGTCCCCTCGAAGATGTCAGTTCTACCCAGGCCGTGCAGCTTATGCGCAATGACAGGCGCCTTGTGGGATTCACGGGGGGGGGGGAATTCTGTACTTGGTTCTAACTTTTCGTGGAAGACTGAAGCTGTGACCTCGGAAATTCTAGAAAACAACCTTAAGAACGAGAAGACGGCTATTAAAGCTACTGAGCAGTTTGGCTTGATAAGTCTCGATATGCTCAATATTGCTAGAGAGGGATTTTTATTTTTCTTATTATGGCTTGAATACTACGTCCATTGTGCAAACTGATATCTGATAAAATCACGGTCACCGCTCTTACTCCCGGTTACGGAGAGACCTTTCTATGGTAGCCTTGTCGATGTACAGCGTTTCCCTCAAACAGAGTCCATCATTTTCCTATATGTGTATCATATTGCAAGTTGTTCGATTCTAGGTAACTGTAACTTCTTAAACCATAAGACAGATAGTACGAAACGTTCCGCCTTGAACTTGAGCTTCTCTGTCCTTCAAATTTGGTGCTGAATCCTCGTGCTTTATGCCTCTGGGTGACTACTATGGCCTCCTTCCTTCGCATTGTTGTTCAATAGGACAGGCCGTAAAAGGGTCACCAATCCCCTATATCTACCACCTAGCCCTAGCTCAGCCTGTTCCCCTTGTAACTTCGCTTACGATGCAATACAAACGAATTTTGGTATATTACTACTACCGGTCCGGTCACGAAGAATTATCGCACACTGCATATCCAAGATTTTGAGGGGGATTTTTCGAGGCCTAAGCGAAGACATCCTGGTGCCCAGTGGTCATGCCTAGTAGCAACCGTTCCTAATATCCTGTTGGTGGCTCCTCGGGCATAATAAAGGGATTTCCTTCATAGCTGTCGCTGGAGACCCACTGCCACCGTCCAGCAGCATGAACTACCGCTATCCTTTGTTTTTAGTATCGCTATTATTACCGCTATAGGCTTTGCCTTTACTACTATTTCTAGCGCTTACAGTCCGCTATAGCTATTACAATTATAGCACTTTATTTAGTAAAAATACGCCAGTCTTTACGGATATATATTAGCTAATCCGTATATGCCATTTAAATATATCTTTTTCCTTATTAGTAAAATATAGTGCACAGAGCAAAAAACCATAGTACACAGAGCAATTCTCATAAATAAATAGCTACATAATAAGCAAATAAACTCCGCGTGCCGCACAGCAGCACGATCCTACGATGCCATCTTCCCAGCGAGGACGCAGGACTTTCCTAGGGGCCGGCGGATTGTTATGATTAGGGCCTAGGGCCCACACACACCACCATGTATTATATTAGTAGCTCTACCCCGAATGGGGATAGTTTAAGAGGCATTTAGGCAGATTCATACCATTCCCATCACCCAAAACGTAACTCTAGGCTGATTTGTGACAAACTGGCACCACCTGCCAGCGCCGCTGCCGGTTTGCCTTGCCGGTTCGCTGCTCGTTGCCGCCAACTCGCTTAGTCAGCAACACCACCTCCATTTAGAGCTGCAACCGCAGCCGCAGCCGCAAGCCTGGACGCCACAACGACCACCTCACACCACCACGCACCATGTCTGTTGTCACACACGAGCAGTCCGACTCGTACGCGGCCTCGGGCTACGGCGGCCGCATGGGCTGGGGCGCGCGGCCGGCGCTCGTGCTGATCGACATGTGCAAGGCCTACTGGACGGCAGGCTCGCCGCTAGACCTGTCGGCCCACGAGCCGGCTCTGGGCGTGCCCGCGAGCGCGGCGCGACTGGTGGCGGCAGCACGGGCGGGCGGCGTTCCGGTCATGTGGACGGCGGTCGAGTACACAGACGCCAACATGCTGGACGCCGGCCTGTTCTGGCACAAAGCCAAGACCCTGGCCGTGTGGCAGGTGGGGGGCCCGCTGCACGCGCAGGGGCTGGCCGACTGGGTCAATGCGGACCTGACGCCGGTGGCGGGCGACGTGGTGGTGAAGAAAAAGTACCCGAGCGGCTTCTTTGGGACGACGCTGGCGACGGAGCTGCAGTGTCGTGGCGTCGACACGGTGGTGCTGTGCGGCGTCAGCACGAGCGGGTGCGTGCGGGCCACCACACTCGATGCGATGCAGTACGGGTTCCGGCCAATGGTGAGTCTTTTTTTTTTTTTTTCTTGTGGGTTGGGGCCATGCTGACAGACAGCTCGTTCCGACTGCCTGCGGAGATCGCAGCAAGGAAATCCAGGACGCCAACCTGTTCGACCTCGACTCCAAGTACGCCGATGTGGTGACCGAGGATGATGCGGTGGCCCATTTGAAGGCGGGGTGGTAGGAATGATGGGTCATGGGCATGCAGTCTTTGAATCGTGTTGGTTCAGTTTATTTTCATTATTTTCATGGGTCAACAAAGCAAGGCTCAAATGCTACCCAAACTCTCCATGCAGCTCCCTGCTACCACGTCCTTCATGCCCATGTAAGATATATCCAAGTATGCACGCCCAATTTTAGTTCTCAGCCTGTATGTGCAATGTAATACCCAAGACTCCGACACAATATGCAAGTCTACCGACCTACTCCATTTCCTTTTTATCTCTTCGCATCCTCCAACGTGGCCCCACCCGCATCTCAACGTACATGAGCGGCAACAGCAGACCGCAGATGCAGCCAAACAGCACATATGTATACTGCGAGCCGAGCCGCGACGTCGTCATAATGTTGATAACGGCTACCAGCACAGCCGCCAACAAGCAGCGGACGAGATTTGTCTGGAGGTCAGCAAAGAACAAGGGAATGCGAGAGTACGAGATTGGGAAATGACATACACACGCCGTCGCCGACGAGCTGCGTGTTTGCAGAATGTCAATCAGCAGCGTCATGGTCGTGTTGAGAATCGCAATGGACGTGTAGCCGACTGTGGGGTTAGCTCCTGTTTTTCAACCAAGAGACAGTACACTCACGAATCACCTGCACCACCAGCGGGACCGCCAGCGGCGCCTTGTACTGCATGCAGAACCCCCAGGCAAAGACACAGGCCGTAAAGATGACGAGGTGCAGCGGCATCAGCCGCAGCCGCGCGACCTCTTTAGGAAACGGCACGTCGACGCCGGTGGCGTCAGACTCGGCTTCGACACGACGGCGGAAGCGAGCGTGCTCGCGGTCGAGCAGCTTTCCGGTGAGGGTGCTTCCAGCGATCATGCCGGCGCCGGTCGGCAAGTAGCAGAGACCCAGCTCGATCTCGGTGAGCCAGGGATAGAGTTCCGCAAAAGACGACGAGATGGTGGCGGTAATGGTGTAGTTGACAGCATAAACGACACCGGTAAAGGCGAGGCTGACAATCACGTCGGGATAAGTCAGGATCAAGAAGGGGTTCATGGACGTGGAGGGGGGGGTGATGGTGGCCCGCGTGCAGACGAGGCCGCGGCCGACGATAGGCACGAGGGGCCGGTAGACCATGCCGTCCAGCTGGACGCTGCCATTGCCGACCAGCCGTCGGAGGGTCTCGGGAAGGAAGCTGGGGGGGTGTGAGCAGAGGCGGACAAAAGGGACTGGCGGGCGGAGACGCGAGACTCGAGCCGACAACCTACCACAGGAGAAACACCAGACAGAGGGCGGACAGGATGACGAGGGCCCAAAAGATGGCGCGCCAGCCGAGGCGCTCGGCAATGATGCCGCCAATGGCGGGGCCGATGCAGGGGGCGATCATGGGCCCAATGTTGAACATGCCAAAGAAGCCGCCGCGCTCCTGGGGCGTGGAGATGTCGCCGACGACGCCGGCGCCGAGGGCAATGGTGCTGGCGCAGCCGGCCGCCTGGACGCAGCGCAGCAGGATGAGCAGCCAAAACGCGCTGGTGGGACAGAGCGCGAGGCCGATGCAGGAGCCGAGCAGGACGACGAGACAGCCCATGAGGACGGGCCGGCGGCCGAAGCGGTCGGACAGGGGGCCCCAGAGCATGGGCGAGACGCCCTGCATCACCAGGTAGGCCGTCACGGTCTGGTTCAGCGCGCTGGTGCTCTTGCCAAAAGCCACGGCCATTTGCGGGATCGCGGGAAAGTAAATGTTGGCCGGCAGCGGACTGTAGAAGCCGGCGACGGCCACCATGGCCACCAGAAACCACTTTTCGCGGCGGTTGTACACGCTGTAGGGCGGCGTCGGCGCGGCGTCGGCGTAGACCGCTGTCTTTTCCATCACCGCCGTCTCGCCACGGACCGCCTCGGCCGCATGGACCGCCTCGACCGTCCCAACTGTCTCGGTCGTCCCAACGTCTTCGTCTGGTCGCGACACATGTCTACCATTGCGGTCCGCCATCGTGCATGGGTCCCATGCGATAAGGAAAAAGCACGCTCTCTTCCGGAAACCTATCTATGTAAGTTTTCTTTTTCTTTTTTTTTTTTTTTTTCCCCCTTCGTCCCCTCTTCCCGTGTCTCTCTCTTTTCTTCATCTCTTGCCGCCCCACTCGGCAACACAGGCAAATCGGCAAAGGCTGTTATCAATTGCCCGTAGCCCCACTCTGCTAGCCTTATCACCGGGTCCACTCCCGCCGGAACGCCAAGGTTCCTGCATGCAGAATTAGCTCTCCACTGATTGGCAAACAACCCTGGCACGCACATGGCAGCTCACCAACCACAAGAGCGTATCGCACAGTCAAGACCATCTAACTCATAAGAGGCTGTGTTCGCATTACCCTGTCTCTCGTTTCGTCTCCTCCCTCTATCCTCTGTCCACGTCCTTCTCCCCTTCTCTCCTCCTCTCCTTGCCTTTTTGACATCTTTTCTCCTCCTCCCCCCCCCCTCCGTCGCCACCATGGGCTCCTCTGAAAAGACAGGCTCGCTCAGCACCGGCCAGGAAACCGGCGCCGAGTCCGTGCGAGGCGCGCAGACAGAGCTGGTGGCCACCGACGAGAAACACCCCTGGTACCAGCGGGTGGCCAACTTTGGCCGCGTTGAGACGGTACCGGAAGACGAGGCCGCACCGACCGGCTGGCTGCAGAAGCTCGCCCGTTTCGGCCGCGTCGAGGTCAATGGCGTCACGCCCATCCCGTTCGAGGAGCGCACCGTCACCAAGACGGTCAACATCTTCACCCTGTGGGGGTGCATGAACGCAAACATGCTTCCGTGAGTGCCCTGGCCCCATTTCATCCCCCCTCCACCCCCTCCTGACATGTCCCTAGCATCACTTCGGGCATGCTCGGCCCTACGTACGGCCTCTGCCTGCGTGACTCGTCCCTCGTCATCCTCTTCTTCACCCTCCTCACCGCCGTCCTCCCGGCCTTTTGCTCCACGCTCGGCCCCAAGACCGGCATGCGCCAGATGATCTTTGCGCGCTTCAGCTGGGGTCGCTACCTCGTCGCCGTGCCCGTCCTGCTCAACCTGGCCACACTGACCGGCTTCTGTGTCATCATGGTCGCCATCGGCGGCCAGTGCCTCTCGGCCGCCGGCAAGGGCAACCTGAGCCCCGACGTGGGCATCGTCATCGTGGCCGTGCTGGCCCTCGTCATTTCCTTTTGCGGCTTTGGCGTGCTGCACATTTACGAAAAGTACGCCTGGTTCCCCGCCCTGGCCTCGATCATCATCGCCGTCGGCTGCGGCGGCTCCCACCTGAGCGCCCAGACGGTCCAGGAGCCCTCGACCGCCTATGGCGTCCTGTCGTTTGGCATGATTGTCGCCTCCTACACCATCCCCTGGACCTGTCTGGCCTCGGATTTCACCACGTACCTGCGTCCACAGACCAGCAGCGCCCGCATCTTCTGGTACTCGTACGCCGGCCTCGTCATCCCCACCGTCCTGCTCATGGTCCTCGGCGCCGCCATACAGGGCGCCGTCGACAACGTGCCGTCCTGGGCGGCGGGGTACGAGCAGAACAATGTCGGCGGCGTCATGGCCGCCATGATGAGCCGCACTGGGGGCTTCGGTCGCTTCATCACCGTCGTCCTCGCATTCTCCCTCCTCGGCAACATTGCTGCCACGAGCTACTCCATCACGCTCAACTTCCAGATCCTCATTCCCGTGCTCAAAAAGGTGCCGCGGTACTTCTTTGCCATTCTGTTGACGGCCATTGTCATTCCCGTCGGCATCGTCGCCTCCTCAAGCTTCTTTGACAGCCTCCAGAACTTTATCTCCATCATCGGCTACTGGGCGGCTGCCTTTGTCGCCATCATGTTGACAGAACACTTTGTCTTTCGTGGGGGCAACTGCGCTTCCTACGATGTTGAAGCCTGGGACAATGCGCGTCTGCTGCCGCCCGGCATCGCTGCTCTTTGTGCCGGCATCGCCTGTTTCGGCCTGGTCGTTCCGGCCATGTCGCAGATCTGGTACACAGGTCCGATCGCCGAGACAACAGGCGATCTCGGCTTCGAGTTTGCCTTAGTTCTCAGCGCTTTGCTTTATGTTCCGTTCCGCATGATTGAGAAGAGGGTTTGCGGGCGATAGACGTTACTGTGTTTTAGATTTTTTGTTATAGAAGACTCCAGTCATAATTCCCCTAATCTGGCCCCAACATGACGTGCAGGGTTTCCATGAACCAAGACCCATTGATCCACCTAGAAACCACAGCTGCAAGGGTAAACTCTGTGTGAGAGTATGCGCGCAACAAGGGTGCAAAACCAGAAATACGCGGCAAACAGTTTTCCTCGCTGTGCCTACAGCGCGAAAGAGCCCGGCCAAGTTAGGCACATGGCATCAGCCTGGTACAAGGTGAAGTAGATTATGAGAGATCTGCGCTAGAACTATGACTTTCGGTGAAGGCATACTGGACCTAAATATCGACGTCAGTGCTAAATAAGAGGGCATGGAGAAGGAGACGAGCCTACGGTGGGTGCGTGTAAGACATTACAGCCGCGCATGGAAATGGTGGAGTGGAGAACCGACGCTTACGGCGCTGTGAGGGGCCACACAGCCGTTATTTTGAACTAATTACGGGAACCAGCCTAGCGCCTCAGGCTTCAAGCCAATAGCTAGGCCACCTCGCCTGCGTCTTGTCCGTTTGCATCTACACCCACACTCATATATATCCTTTGTCGTGCCTTTATCCCTGCGGTGGCATCCCTTTTGTTGAGTATATATTGAACCTGTACCGTCTTCATCCTCATCGTGACAGGTTTGCTGCACCCTTCAGGCGTCCCTTGAGAAAGCGACAGTCAGCTACACGCATCAGCTATGATTTCGGAGCATCGAACAGCGGCCGCGGACTTTGCCGAAAGATCTGGAGCGCTCAAACTACCGCCGCCCTCAGATGTCCCGCGAATCACACACCATCCTGCCACCCCTCCCGCTCTTGGCGACGACCCATACGTAAAGACAGAATATGAGGAAAAGGCGGAGAGTGTGGGGAGCGCGGAATACCAAGGACAAGAGTGCGGGGGAGCGGAGGACGATCTCGTGGGTGAGGACAAGTATGAAGGTGCTTGCTCCAGTAGCGGGCCGCCGCCGCAGGAAACAGGCCCCGCTCCTTTCTCGCCCGCACCAGCGGCTGGACCGGGCTTAGCCAGAAGACGACGCAACTCCCGTGTCTGTTCTGCTCTCCTGGCCATCGTCGTGTGCATCGCCTTTTTCTTGGCACCCAGTCTCCGATCCGTACCAGAAGTTATAGTGCCAGAGTACACCATGCTCATGCCTTTGGACCCGAGCCCAGATGTGGCTTTCAAAGACCTTATGCTGCGACACGCTGCGGTGCCTCGCGCCCTCGTTAAATCAGGCGCAGCCGATTGGTTCACACACAATGAAGTGCGACAAGGCATCAACGACTACTGCAACGAGCTTATGAGGCTCCTCGAACTCGACTGGCTAAATTCCAGAGGCCTACTGATCCCGATGTACCACCGAGATTTTTGGAAGCCGTATGTGCAAGCAGTAATAGGGCGCAAACTGCAGTCTGCCTACTTTGAACGCCACCATGGCCTCAAGTACGACAAGATCGAAGCATTGTGTGCTACATTCGAAAAGGCATTCTTCCAACTGGCTTCGGAGGTGGTGCTGCCCCTGCATGTCTCCATGGTTTCTCATTGGGGCACCTATGCGGTCACCCCGTTGCAGAGTGCGGCAAGCGGCCTGGCTGAAATCTTTCCCACAGACTTTCCCGCGGACGTTGTCACGGACAGCGACGACAGTCCGACGCCCAAAGAGTTGGTGGCCACTTCGTTGGGCGACGATAGTCTGGACAAGGCGCAGGCTCTGAACGATTCCCTCGCAATAGCAGTCCTACAAGAACTATCCGGCTTGCTGGCGTTGCCGCGGGACTGGAGGGACAAGCCGATCGAACGATTTACGACGATGAACAGGACCCTCAACGAGTTGTTGACTTCGGTAGAGACGTTTCTGAAGCCAACGTGGGAGGAGTGGCGCACTCTGAACCGGCCCCGGGGATATGTGGCCGGGCCGTGGGCCCAGACGCCGTCGCGCAAGACAGTCCGGAGACTGGTTAGCTATAGAGATCAAGCGCGTGCTGACTTGGCTCACCTCAAGTCCACACTAGGAACATTGTCAGATGTGTTCGCCGAAGCCTTGGCTGTTTCAGGCCCGGCCGTCGATGAACTGAAGGAGTGGATTGATGGCCTTGTCGCCGGGCGTGGGTGGACTCGCCTGGTCCGGAATGAGGAGCAGTGGGTGCTGCACCGGTACTATTTTCCCCTCCGACAAGATCTTCCCGCTTGGTTTCAGATCCAAGGCGATAACCTCAGCCAAAAAGTCAAAAGTTTTGAACAACAGGACACGTGGGAGAATCTCAGAAGGGATGAACAGTGGCGCAATACCTTTTGGCTTTGGAAGTCCGGATGGCGAGGTTGGATCAATTATAAGTTCGACCTTCGTTGGTGATACTCTGGAGTGTATTATGCGATTGTGTCCACATCGGCCAGCTGGAGGCTGGGGAATGGGTTAGAGGATAAGAGGCAACGCAAGTCCGGTTAGGCCAAAGTCAAGGTCGCAGATACGCGGCGCAGCGTCAACCTAACAAAAGGCATCACATACCGCACAAAATCATTTGAAATTTCATCACCCTAATACCATCGAGACACACTTTTCGCCCTGAACCCCCTACTTTGTGTCGTTTCACCCGGCCCGTTAGTACACTGCCCGTTAATTTTCCCAATACTTAATGCCGTAGTTTGCGGCAGAAGTAGTAAAACCCGCTGCTATTGCTCAACATAAAAAGGAAGCTTGTTTTATTTTTGTCACCTAATTACAGTGAATCGGTCTTGGCCTTTATGAATGTCATATGCAGCCGGCTATGTGAGCGGGCGTGTCTCTAGAAGTAGCCGGCCCCTAGTGCGGCGCTCTTTAGTGCGCTCCTAGCTTATCCGCTTGCGAGAGGAAACAACCACACTGCCCGGCCAGGCCCTTTCCGTCTGTTGTGCTGGCTGTAACACCTGGGACTTTGAGGCCTCTGAGGGCTGGGATCCGGTCACCGGTCTAGGCACACCTATCCATCCCAAGATGTTGGATATGGTCCTTAGGTTGCCTTGAATTGGTAGTGGACGAGATGTGTGGACCGCATGTTCTGTTGTCTCAATGGAAGGTGGCTGTCTCTTGAGAAGGCTTTTTGTTTCATGGGCAGAAATTTTGACTGGAGGATTCAATCCTGCTGTCTCACACTCTTGCCGGCGGCTTGTACTTCCGACAGCCAAATAACACGTGTTGGTATCCTAATGCTGAGTATTGACGGACCAAGATCTCCCTCTAAGCGAGTAGTTGTATACTGGCAGAACCATAACGGACGACCTTTTCTTCCCACTGAAATGAACTACTCTCTTTACTCTACTATCAAGATACATCAAGAGCCGGCCGCGGCCGCTGCTGCGGCCGCTGCAGCTCCGTTACTCGCAGACACAGCCAAGGCCAGCAGGTTATCTTGGCCGAGCGCATTTTGCGGGAACCGGCTATTGAATCCGATAGTGTCGCGAGCAGTCTCAAAGGTCTGGAGAGAAATGGTCTGCTTCTGTGTCGAAACAAACCAGCTAACGCCCTCGGAGCAAGGAGGAGTGGTCAGAGATCCCTTGTAACTAAAAATGAGAGGTTCGAGTCAGTACGAGTAATCAAGTAATGACGGTACTGTGTGATGCCAAGGAGCGACTGGAAATGACGGAAGAGACATACGCCTGCACGGATCCAGCCTTGATGCTGTCAATCAGTCCGGACATGACGAGCGGCCCGATGGCGGCTTTCGTGCCCGGAGTAGTAATGTTCCCGACCGAGGCAAAGACAGTGTCGATGACGCTCGTGCCACCTGTGGCGATGCCCAAAGACCCGCTGTCAACGGCAATCTTGGCTGCGTCCTGCACGACCGCGGTGCCCCCAGTCCCGGCCAGTCCGAGGGCGCTGAGCAGGGCGCTCAAAGCGGACTGTGTGGCGCTTTTCGAAGAGGTGGTGCCGTTTGCGCGTACGGCCAGGGCTTGGCGCCGACTCGGGGCCGGAACTTTTGTATCTCTGGCATGCCGACGCTCTGCAGGATTGGAAGTGGCTGAGGCGGCCGAAGCAGCCGATGTCACATTACCGTTGGCCGTATCGAGATAGACGCCAAGAACGGCAATTTCGTTGGCAGCTGATTCAAAGACCATGTGCATCTCCACTGTTTCCCAGTAGAGTTTAGCGAATGTAGTCAATTAAAAGTGAGAGGGGGCTGTGCGCTTGGTGATGCCATACGACGTATGTACTCTGGACTTACTGGCGAACGATCTTCCATTGTCAAGGTGCTCGCTGGGGAGGTGGTAGTGGAACTGCTTCAGAGTGAACGTGGTCCCGTTGACAGTCATGCTCGCACCCGCCTCGGCCGGCACGACGACCTCGACGGTGGTTCCCAGGTTCTCGATCTCGGTCTCGGCAATATCTGGAACGACCAGGTTGACGTCGGCGGCCGACATTAGAGTGAACTGGCCTTCGGTCATGTCGATGGGACTTTGGGTGCGGCCAGTGGCGCAGGCGGTATTGGCCACCGGGTCGAGGGAAAGCCAGTTCAAGGGGCTCTGAATTTTTGATTGTCAGCAGCTTTTCATCATGGGCTGCTATGTAACCAAGTCGGAAGCATGATGCGACTCACGATAGTACCAGTATAGCCAAACGTGTTCACCGTAACACTGCCGTCTTCAGCTCGGGCATGGATATGAGTGCCATACGCACAGGACGCGTACACCCGCGCAGCGGAGTAGCAGAGAAGCAGGAACAGAGAGAGAGGAGACATGGTGTTGCAGTAGGGCGCGAAGAGCGAAAGTAAGAAAGAATGAGAGGATGAAGATGATGCAAAAAGTAGAAATAATGCGCCCAGCGCGAAGAAGAGGAGAATATATGTTTAATAAAGGGAACGCGTGACCAGAACGCCTTGAGATATAGATCGTCAAGTCCTCGGAAGGATTGGGATTGGGGACAGGACAGTGATACTTGTACGATGTATAATCAGCAAACCGCGGAGATACATGGTAGCACTCGGAAGACAGTCGTGCAGTCGAAGGGCGCCTAGTACTAGAGCACTTGGACGTCGCCGACGAGTGGCCAAGCTTGCAATGTCTCGACTACGTGGCGCTGGCAACTCTTTGCTGCTTGGCCTAACGCAGATGCTACATTAAGGGAAAGGGGAAAGCCTAGACGAACGAGCTCATTCGAAGAAACAAGAAGCAGGGACCTCGAAGCCAAGAAGCCAAGATGCTAAGACGCCAAGAAACGGAGTGTGGCTCAGGCCGTTTGATTCTGTCACTGCTTGGCCGTAGCCAAGCAGCTAAGCCGTGTCATTCCGTCTCCTTGTCGCCTCAGCCAAGGCTGAGGCGGATGGGCAGCTAGGCAGCGGGTTCGGGACCCTGGGCATTACCGGGTGTTAGTTATTAAGATGGTCCATACTGCGTACGGCGAATCCCCATCGGGTGCTCCTATTTTTTGAGGGGAAAGGTGGGGACGATTAAACGGTCTTGGCTCGTGTCAGGTCGGGGAGTCTATTATTAGCATGGTGCGCTCCTAGCTTTTCCGCGAATTTCGGTCTGATAGCTGGGCTCCCGTCGAACACGATGGCTTCGTTCGCGGTGCAAAGAGGCCGCGAAAGGTTTGAATGATTGAGGTCTAAGAATCGTCTAAAGCAATCCCTGAAAAATACGGCAAAAGGAAAAATAGAAAAGAAACGAAAAGCAGCTGCGAAGCAAAACAGGGATCTAGCTGCTCGCACAACTGCACATGACATTACACGAACCCCATTGTGTCCGACGACTACTCGGCCTTCTTGGATGTCTTGGTCCGCAGCTTCATCAACATGTAGACCATGGCGTAGGAGCTGAAGACGAAGATGACGACAATGCCGGCGTCGCGCCAGCCGTCGGAATATTTGGTCAGGTTGACGGTGCGCAAATAGTCACTGCCGTCGCTGTACTGGCACACGCGGCAGGCCGACGTGTCGTCCGGGTTGATGAGGCGCGTGCCCGAGCCGCTGCCCTGCATGTAGGTGGCCAGGTAGCTGGCACAGGTGTTGCCGCTGGGCGGGTCAAAGAGGGCAAACTCGCGCTCGGCACACTCGACCTTTGTGCCCCACAGGTCAAAGACCAGCAGGCTGCCGGTGAGATAGTTGTAGGGGTTGAGGTAGTAGAGCCAGTAGCGCCAAAAGGGCTGGATGGCGGCGTAGGGCACGAGCACGCCGCAAAAGGAGACGAGAATGCCAATGGCCAGGGGGTTGACGAGCGTGGCAAAGACCTCGTTGGGCGCGTAGGCGGCAATGGACTGGCCGATGCCGGTGTAGACGAATTCGTAGAGCCACATGACGAAGAAGGTGGCGCCGGCGCGCGACGACTCGCTGGAAAAGCCGATGGTGTAGTACCAGCAGACAAAGTAGAGCACGGCGCACATGCAGAGGTAGGGCAGCTCGGAGACGATGAGGCCGGTGACGAAGGCGACCCACGAGTACATTTTGGACTTTTTCTCGCGCGTCTCAAAGATGTCGCGCCGGGCAATGAAGAGCGGCTGCAGCTGGGCGATGACGCCGGGGGCGACAAAGATAAAGTTGAAGACGGTAAAGAGGCGCAGCTGGACGGCCGAGACGTTGTCCTTGATCATCCAAAAGGTGAAGCCGTTGAAGAGGGCCGAGGTGATGTGCAGGATCAGCTTGTTGTTGACGTAGTCGACGTTGCGGAAGAGGGCCAGGTTCATGCGCGACGTGACAATGTAGATCTGGTCCCACATGGGCATGGCGAACTCGAAGCCGTCGTCGGCGTGGCTGGCGGCGGGGCGGGCGACGCCCTCGGCGATGAGGCGCTCGAGCTCGGCGGCGACGGCGGCGTGCTCGGGCGAGGCCAGCCAGACGTCGGCCCAGTCCTTGCCCTGCGACAGCACGCCGGAGACGACGTCGATCATGTGCTCGGCCGGGTTGGTCTCGGTGGGACAGGGGGCGCCGTACTGGCCAAAGTAGTTCTTGACGGTGGCGGCGTTGTCGCCAATGTCGCCAAAGTAGACGGTGCGGCCGCCGCGGGCGAGCAGCAGCAGCGTGTCAAACTCGGCAAACAGCTGGGCCGACGGCTGGTGGATGGTGACGAGGACGGCCTGGCCGGCGTCGGCCAGCTTGCGCAAAAAGCGCACCGTGTTAAAGGCCGACTGGCCGTCGAGGCCAGACGTCGGCTCGTCCAGAAAGATGAGGATGCTCGGCTTGGCGACGAGCTCGACGCCAATGGTGACGCGCTTGCGCTGCTCGACGCTCAGGCCGGCGCCGACGTCGCCGATCAGCGTGTCGGCCAGGTCGGACAGCTCGAGGAGCTCGATAATGGTGTCGACGTAGCGCATCTTTTCCTCGCGCGGCGTCGAGCGGCTCTGGCGCAGGAGGGCCGAGAACTCGAGCGCCTCGCGCACGGTCGCGTACGGCTCGTGCACGTCCAGCTGCTCGCAGTAGCCGGCCGAGCGCTGAAAGGCCACGGGCAGCGGGCGGCCGTCGACCATGATGGAGCCGTGGATGGTGCCGTCGGTCTTGCGCTGGGCCAGCACGTCCAGCAGCGTCGTCTTGCCGGCGCCGGACGCGCCCATCAGCGCGCCCAGCATGCCCGGCTTGACCCAGCCCTGGACGTTGTTGAGCAGCTGGCGCGGGCCCGACGGCGTCTGCACCGTGTAGGTCAGGTTCTGCCACGTAAACGTCGACGTGTTGCGCAGCAGGCCCTCGGCCGCGCTGTCGTCGGCGGCCTCGGCCTCGGCCTCGGCCTTGGCGACAGGAGCCGTGTCGTGCGCCGTCCCGTCCTCGCCCGCCTCCTCGTCCGTCGCCAGCACGGCCAGCGTCGACTTGTTGGCCTTTTCGCGCGGGATCAGCAGCGCCGGCCCCGACTCGGACGACTGGCGCCAGCGCGTGGTGGCCACAATGGTCACGGTCACAAAGAGCACCCACCAGGCCCAGACGATGCCAAAGTTGCGCCACACGTGCGAGTGGCTGTAGCTCAGCGCGGCCAGGTAGTCGTCGCCGGCGACCGAGGTGGCGCCCTGGACGGCGCCGAGCACGCCGGCACAGGCCTGGTGGCCCGTGGCGTTCTCGTAGCCGGGCCCGCTCGGGATCAGGTTCGTGCTGACACACGCAATCGTCTTGCCGTGGAACTCGTTGGACAGCAGCGCGTCAAACGAGTAGGCCAGCGGGTTGATCCAGAAGAGCCACACGAACCAGGGGTGCATCTGCGGCTTGCTGATCATGTAGCCGCTGTACATGACCAGGGCGCTGATGACGAGGCCGGACACCTTGGAGGCGGCGTCAAAGGTGGCGAAAATGGCGCCAATGGCCCGGAACAGGGCCGTGATGCACAGCGTCGTCGCCACCAGGACGACCCAAAAGGTGAAAAAGGCCGCCGCCGTCGTGGTCAGGCCCACCATAAAGTAGAGGATCAGCGAGAAGCACGACACCTGGAAGAGGATGACGGGAATGTCCGAGGCAATCTGGGCGACGCAAAAGGCGGCCGGGTGGAAGTAGGCCAGGGCCTTGTGCTTGAGCAGCACGGGCCGGCCCTGGAACGAGTCGGTCACCTCGCTCATCGAGAGCAGGCTGTTGTACATGAGGGCAAAGAAGAGCGCGCCCGACTTGCTAAAGAGGCCGGCCGAGTTGGCGGGCGCGTTGTAAAAGAGCGAGCCGGCCACGAGGGCCTGCACAATGGTGGCGATCTGCTTGATGAAAAAGGACGCGCGGTCGCCCCAGAGGATCTGGTACTGGCGCACGATGCAGGCCTTGACCTGGGTCTTGAAGCCGACGGTAAAGGGGCTGGTCGACGGCAGCCGCGGGTTCTTCTCGGCGGCAATGGCGCCGGCAAAGGCCTCGGTGTTGGCCTGCGCCTCGGCCGTCGACGGGTACGCGTACTCGTCGGCCATGCGGCCCGACAGCGTGGTGGCCTCGTAGGCGGCGCGCAGGGCCGTGGCCGTGCGCGGAAACGTGCGCTCGTAGCCGGGCCGGATCTGGCGCTCAATCGGCACGGTCACGCCGGTCAGGAAGTCCGCCACGTTGGCGCCGTCGCGACACACAAAGCCCTGGTCCTCCATAAAGGGGCGGGCCGCCTCGCGCGGCCCGTAAAAGACCTCCTTGCCGCCGTCGACCACGAGCACCTTGTCAAACAGGTTGTAGATGCCGTTGCCGGCCTGGTAGAGCGTGACCACGGTGGCCAGGCCCAGCACGTCCGTCATGGCCCGGATGGCCTTTGTCCACTCGAGCGCCGTGCTGGCGTCGAGGCCGCGCGTGCTGTTGTCCCAGAAAAAGATGCTGCCCTGCGCCGCCATGCACTCGATGATGCTGACGCGCTTGCGCTCGCCGCCCGACACGCCGCGCACAAAGGCGTCGCCGACCTTTGTGGTGCGCGTGTGCTCAATGTTCATGGACTCGAGCAGAAAGTCCATGTTCTCGTGGCGGACCTCCTTCTTGCTCGTGAAGCCCTCGGGCACCTTGAAGGGCACCTTGAGCTGCGACGCGAAATCAATCGTCTGGCCCACCGTCAGCGTCGGAAAGAAGAGCTCCTCCTCCGTGTTCATGACGATCTGGCCGCGGTAGTTCTTGGCCTCGGACGCCGCCATGCTGCCGTAAAACACGTCGCCCTCGACGGACGCGTACCCGCGCCGCCGGTTGGCCAGCACGCTCAGCATCGTCGTGCAGCCCGAGCCCGGCCGCCCCAGCACCAGCAGCATCTCGCCCGGCTTGACGCAGCCGTGGCTGCTGTCGAGAATCGTCTTCATGCGGGCCGACTGGCGCGCGTCGCGGATCTTTTGCGCCACGTTGAACTGCGACACAAAGTTGTCGTGGATCGCCGCGTCGTTGGCCACGGCCTTGACCGTCAGGTTCTGCCACGTGAGGCCCAGCTGCCGCGGCGGGATGCCCGACCGCTCGTCCCGCTCCCGCCGCTCCTTGACCTTGTACTCGAGCGCCCAGCCGTCGCTGTCGTTGCCGCCGCCGTCCGACCCGTCCGCGGATCCCGGGCCCGCCTTGGCCGTCGTCGAGCTGTCGTGGTCGGACGCCACCGGCGCCTTTTCGGCCATGGGCTCTGTCATTTCCATGGCGAGTGCTTTCTGGCTTTCAGAGGGACCAATCGAAGAGAACATTAAAAGTAAAAAAAAATAAAATAAAATGACTGTAGAGAATCGGGCAGAGGATCGCTCGTGGACGTCCTGTCGGGTCTGCGATCTTGGCTCGCGGAAAGACCTGAAAGTTTGTCCAGAGCGATTGCCACACAGAAGAGACCAGAGAAAGAGGACCGTGAGCCACCCCCCCCCCGACAGCCGGCTGGTCTATATATACAATTATGCCATGTGTACAACGCGTCCGGCTGCACGGGGCCCTCAATCTCTCCGTCTCCAGTTTCCTGCGAGCCGGCCAGACTCTTCCGCGGCTGTAAACCGTCGGATTGTGGAGACGGCCGAGCCAGTGCCGATTAGTCAGCGGGACGTTTGCGGCCTCTTACACGCTACAGCGGCCGCTTCGTCAGCGGGCTTGGCTGTCCGCCCACTCTTTCGGTCCCGTTCAGCGCCCGTCAGATTGCCATTGTGTCTCCAGGACCGGCAATGCGGCGGCCGACGACGCTGAGTCAGCGGCAACAGCGCAACGGTCCTCCCAACATGGTCTCAACGGCCATTGGCATGGCATTCAGTAGGCGCACCCCAAAAATGCCTGCTGCCGATTGCCCTGTCCAGGAAAAAATAACGAGAAAGTTGGGGAAAATAGACATTAGCAGATAAGATTTGGAGTAGCTTGCACTCCGTGCTTATCTTTTTTGCAACAATACGGAGTACATACTACGGGGCGACGGACCTCTGTAATACCGAGTGGGCCAGATGTCGTAATACCCCTAGTCCGTGCGTCACCTATGGGTAAAACTCGGTTGCCGCCGGAGGAACCGCCACCCGGAGCGGGATCGCCGGTGGCCTTTTCCTTCCCACGCCCCGTGTCATAGGCCCCACTTTGTCCACGTGACAGCGCGGTAGACAATTCTTTGTCTGTCGAGATAGTACGCATTCCAACCTGACGCACGCTCCACCATCTTTTGCCACCCGCGCATTTTCTGGAGGCCCTCCCCCCCGTCCCTCCCTTGCGCGTCCGGGACCAGATATACCATATTCCGGGACAGCGCAGCCGTTTCTTGGCTGTCGCCAACCCTCCAGCTCTCTGTCATGGCCAGACACAAGGCGTGCGATTGCTGCCACAGCCGCAAGGTAAGGGAAGGGGGAGCCAGCCATCTACATGTCATTTGAGGCCCCAAAGCTTGACCGTCTACTGACACGACCGTGGGTTAGATTCACTGTGACAACACAATTCCCCAGTGCAATTGGTGCAAGCACCACGGCTTGGCCTGCACCTATGATCGGGTCAGCAGACGGGCCGCGCAGGCCAGCACGACAAGGTGAGAGAGAGAGAGAGAGAGGTGCAACGCGTACTGGTCGTCGTGCGAGGCTGACGGCTGCCGCGGCGGGTGTAGACGACGACGGGCCATCAGGGCGCCACCAGGGCCGTCCGCATCGACGTCGCCCTGCTCCGACGCGGACCTGGCCCTCTCGGGGACCGCGTCGGTGCGGGCGCGGACACCGCCGACCTTGTTGCCGGCCGTCCCAACCCTGGCGGCCGAGGCCGTCTTGCGGCCGGCAGAGCAGCCGCCGCGCAAACGCGAAACGACCGACTCGTCCATGTCGTCGCTGACCTCGTCGTCGGCCGCCAGCCAGCTGCCCTTTGCCGGCTTCTCCATGAGCCAGATCAGCTGCCACTGCGGCATCCCGCTCTTCTCGGCCCAGGGCCGCGAGTGGATCAAGACCCGCACCGGCGCCGACGTCGGCAGCCAGATTGTCTATCTGCTCGACGCCCTCCAGGGCGGCCGCCGCATGACGTCGCCCATGCTGGCCGACTTTATGCTGTCGCGCGCCAACCTGGACCTGCCGCCGCGCGCCGTCGTCGACAGCTGTCTCGCGGCCTTTAGCGCGTCGCACTTTCGCCTCGCCTTTCCCATTGTCGACCACACGCTCTTTGGCCAGATCATCGGCACCGCCTACGCGCCGTCGCCGTCGCCGTCGCACCCCCCCGCCAACACCCACCCTGGCCAGGAGGACGCCGCCGCCGCGGCCTCGTCGCTCGACCAAATCACGGCCAAGGCCGCCGTCTTTGCCTTTCTGTCCGTGCTGGCCGCCGCCCGCGTCGAGTTCCGCCAGCTGACGCCCGAGATCGACGGCGACGCCTGTGCCTCCAAGGCGCAGCATCTGCTGCCGTACGTCATGCAGGAGACGAGCATGACGGCCATGCAGACGATGCTCATGCTGGTGGGTTTTTTTCTTTTCTTTCTTTTTTTTTTCTTTTTTTTCCTCTTTTTTTTTCTTTTCTTTCTTCCCTCGTCCGCTGACCTCCCAGACCATCTACCACCTCTTCACCGGCCAGATGGACGCCGCCATCAAGGCGCTCTCCATGTGCTGCCGCATGCTCTTCGTCCTGGGCGCCCCCCAGGCCCCGACACCACCGCTGCCGCGCCCCGGCGAGAGCCTCGGCGCTTCCTGGCGCGTCAAGGCGTATCTGCGCAGCGTCTTTTGGCTCTGCTACACCTTTGACAAGGACATTGCCCTGCGGACCGGCCAGCCGCCGTGTCTCGAGGACGAGCACTGCGACCTGACGCTGCCGCGACGCTACGTCGAGCGCGCGCACCAGTACACCCATTTCAGTGAGCTGCCATACGACGGCAGCAACACGACCGGCGGCGGCCTGTCGTCATCATCGTCGTCGTCGTCACAGCCGAACCTGCCTCGTCCGACTTCCCCCTCCCCCGACGACATTGAGATCCCCTGGCTGCCCGGCGACCTGCGGCTGGCCATGATCAAGTCCAAGACGTACCGCGTCCTCTACTCGGCCGACGCCCTGCGCAAGCCCGACGCCGAGCTGGTGCGCGACATCCGCGAGCTCGACGAGGAGGTCGAGCGCTGGCGTCTGTCCGTGCTGGTCCACATGCGGCCGCAGCTCTTTTACTCAAAGGCCCTGCCGCTGCCCAACGACAACCTGCCCGACTCGCTGCGTCTGCACCGCACCGTGCTGCACTTTGAGTACCACTACCTGCTGGCCACCATCCACCGCGCCGTCGGCCGCTGTCGCGCCTGGGGCGCCGACGGCGACGCCCCCGGCGGCCGCGACGGCGAGCTCAAGGGCCTCGGCTCCAGCCTGTCCATGTCCGTCGAGGCCAGCCGCGCCACCATTTTCTATCTGCGCCTGGCCATCAAGACGCTATTTACCGATGCTTTTTGGTGAGTCTTTTTCGTCCCCAGACTGATCTCTTTCACCCTCTCTCCTCCCTCTCTCTCGTCTCTCTCCTCCCTCTCTCTCGTCTCTCTCCTCCCTCTCTCTCGTCTCTCTCCCCCCTCTCTCTTGTCTCTCTAACCCCCTCCTTCCCCCCCAGGCTCGTCGTATCCTACCCCATGTCAGCCACCATGACCATCTTTGGCAACATCATGATGAATCCGCTGCACCCCCGCGCGCGCGAGGACCTGCAGCTGCTCAACATCACGTCGGAGCTGCTCAACCAGATGCGGCCGCCCGACTGGACGCCCAAGGAGCTGGCCAACATGCACATGATTGACAGCTTTGTGGCCGAGCTGTTCCGCCTCGGAGACCACGCCATCACCAAGGCGACGCGAGACCGGGACAAGGTGCTGGGATTGATTGAGTAGACAAAGACGTACGCGTGTTTTCTTTATATGGACTGTATATAGATGTAAGAGAGCGAAACAGATCGTGGAGAGAATAGACCAGGGCGGCATGGCCTAGTCCACTAGTCCACCTTGGCCAGCTCCCCGCCCAGCTGGAAGGAGAGGCCCCCGGCCGCCAGCGATCCCATGGCCACGGCCTGCGACACGGCCTTGATCGGGGTCGCGCAGTCGCCGACGGCAAAGACGCCGGACACGGACGCCTCGCCAAACGGCGGGCTCGTCTTGATGTCGCCTGTGGGCGTCAGCTCCAGGCCGAGCTGCTGCGCAAACGGCCCCCGGACCCGGGTGCCGGGCTGGTGCGTCAAAAAGCCCTCGACGGCGCTCTGGCCGTCTGCAAACGTGACCACGACCTCGGGCCCGCCGCCCGGACCGCGCTCCAGCCTGGCAATCTTGCCGGCCACGACGTGAATGTGTCCGGCCACGGCGTCCCGGTCCTGCTCTAGCAGCCTTTCGAGCTCGGCGGCCAGCTCGGCGTTTCCGTCCGTGTACAGCGTGACCTCGCAGGTCAGACGCCGTGCCATGCGTGAAAGGTGCAGCGCCACGGCCGGCTGTCCCGAATGCGGCCCGATGCACAGCACGCCCGACGATGTCCGGCCGCGGTCTTCGTAGCCGTGGCAGAAGAGGCAGTGGAAGCTAGGGAATGTCAGTGTCAGTGGCCTTCTCATCTCCCTTTTCCACCGTTCCAAACTCACATGCCAAACGCCCAGCAGTCGGCGTAACCCGGAATCTCCGGCAACACGTCCTCTGAGCCGTGGGCAAGCACCAGCTTCCGGCCCGTCCACACGTGTCCTGTGGCATCGGTGGCTTCGAAACGGCCTGCATCCGTCTTGCGAACCGACACAATTCCCGTGTTCTCGAACTGGATCGTCTTGTAGCGCGCCTCCAGATCCTGCTTGGCCTTGGCGCGGAACGCACTCGGTGGCTGGTGGTCCCACGTGACAAAGTTGTGCATGTGCGAGGCGCGCGCGTTGCGAAACGTCTCATTGGTGAAGACGACGGCACTGTAGAGCTGCCGCGCAAGGCCGGTCGCCGTCGACAGACCGCCGGCACCGCCGCCGACGATGAGGACGTCAAAGAGAGGCGAGGTAGACATTTTGGCGGGAACAATTAGGCTTTGATAGAAAGAGGGCTTTGGGAACGAGAGGGCTCTTGGACTCTCGAATTCATATGTGTAAGAGAGATTGACGGCCGTCCGCACCTGTTATGGTTCCTAACCGGCTTCCGGCTTCTTATATTTGCGCAATACCGCTCTCGTTCTCGTCCCTCTCCACATGTTGCTTACCCTCGGAAAGGCAGCGCGTCTCGGCGACTTTCTATTCTCTAGCTTGCTCAATACCCAAATGCAACCAAAATGTCTCCGATGCGCCAGTAATTGACCCCAGTTGACAGTCACGTGCTGCAACCCTGTGCTTGTGCTCGTAGCCCATACTCTCTCTTCTGGGTGAGTTGGACCGTTTGACCTGCTGCCGTCCCTCCTCTTGCAGATCACTTCTGTTCAATGTATCGACTGTGCTTCCGGATCGTGGGCCCGAACCGGAAGAACATCCACGGTAACGGCAACAGGGCCACGGACAAGAAGCCGAGCAAGCTGCTCGCCCAGCCAATGCCCAGGTGCTCGTACATTTGCAGCGTCACCAGAGGGAGGATGCCGGCCAACGAGTAGCGGGCCAGACTGTTGGCGCTGGTGGCGCTGGCAACCACGTCGCCGCTGTAGACGTCGCCAAAGTACTGCATCAGGCTGATAAAGATGCACATGTTGCCCCAGGCAAAGGGCACAATGGCAATCGCCGGCGAGATCCAGTGGTCGTGGTGCTGCGCCGACCAGCCGAACCAGAAGAGTCCGGCAGGCAGTCCGAGGCTGCCAATCATGGCGGCGTACAGCCGGTGCTCGGCCGGCACGCCGTGTGGAGGGAAGCGCGGCACCTGGCGGGCGCGGTAGATGAAGACGTCGCAGAGCATGACCGTGACCAGGCCGAGGAGGCAGCCGACAATGATGCTGATAAACACGAGGCCGCAGCCCTCGCGGCCAAAGTGGTAGACGATCTGGAAGACGTACGGCACTGCGGCAAAGAAGCTAAAGAGGGTCGAGAACTCGCAGGCGACGTAGAGACTGGCCAGGCCGACAATGGGCTCGGCCACGAGCATGTGCAGCGGCCGCAGCAGGCCGACGGACAAAAACTGGTGCACCCGCACCGAGAGCGGCGCGTCGTGGTCGACGGCCGAGGCCGTCTTGTCCTCGATGCCCAGCTGGGCGGCACGGCGGCGCCGCAGGATCGGGTGGTAGGTCTCGCGGCCCAGCGCCGTCACGATGGACGCAAAGGCGCCAAAAAAGACGAGCGTCCACTGGGTCCAGCGCCAGCCCTTGCGCGTGGCAAAAGCACCCACCACGGGGCCCAGGCCGGGGCCCAGAAACGGCATCAGCACAAACACGGCCACCGGCAGGCCCCGCTCGGCCGGCCGGAACGTCTCGCTGAGGATGCCGGCCGAGATGGACAGGCTGGGCGAAAAGGCAAAGCCGGCCAGGAACCGCAGCACGCACAGGCCCGCCAGCGACGACGTCGGCACCAGCGCCGCCCCCAACGTGAACAGCGTGCCCACCGGCATGCCCACCAGCAGAATCGGCCGCCGCCCAATCGTCTCGGACAGGGGACCGCCGATAATGGTCGGGCCGATGCCGAGCGCAAAGACGTACAGCGACAGCGGCAGGATCGCCATGGTGCTGTTGACGCCAAACTCCATCATCAGGTCTTCGTGGGCCGGGCTCATAATGGACGTTCCGATCGATCTGGACCCGTCTCGTTAGCCGTGTATTCCGCGCCTGGATCCTCGGCCAGTGTTCCGACTGCACTCACGTCACAATCGCCGTGACCGCCGTCATGCCCACCTGTGCCCACTTGCGCCCCAGAGTCCAGTTGTAGGGGTTTTCCGCATCCGTGTCCCAGTCCCAGCCATCGCCGTCCGTCGAGGGAAACGGCCCTTCAAACTCGACTGTCGGGGCTTTCAGCACGGTCGAGCTGTCGTGTGCTGGGGAAGCATAACCTTGCTCCGGAATGTAGACGGATACATCGCCGCTGGTCAGGTACGGATCCATGTTGTCGTCGTGTCGTCGTGTCGTGTTCAAGGCCGGAGAGGGAAGAGGACTTGCTACACCGAGCTCTCTGTAGCCGGGTTGGCTTTTGATCATGTCTGACGGAAAAGCCAGAAAGACAACTGCAATGTAGGCAGGACGCGGCAGAAAAGGGGCAGACACGGGAGGAACCAGCGGAACTTAAAATAAGACATGCTCCTCAGGAGATATCCAAGTGCGAGGTATGGAGTACAGCCACAGTCTGCCGCGGAGGGGCGCCAGATGTGCGGTGTGGATGCAGGCCAGCACGGCAAATCAAGAGGCTTAGACGATTCCTATTCTCAGGTATGAGGCGGTCTTCGACTAATACGTACCGAGACGGTTTAGTTCTATGGGGCATCTATAAAGGGAGAACGGTACGCAGGTTTCGCATCCTCCTTCTATTTCATGCGAAACCATTCCTTTTGGCGATACGGAGTACGCGTCGCCCTGTGCATCCTTCTCCTTTGTCCCTGTTTTCCGGGCGGCAGCCGTGGGAAAGGCAGACTCTGTGCCACCGACAACGTCGCAAAGCCTCGAGCCCGTCCGCCATCGATAGTACCATTCCATGGCTACGTCGCCATCAGTGAGATTGGGCTGGCGGCATGGCAAAAAGCATTGGGCGATACGCCGGCTACATGGTAAACATCGTCCAACGTGGCCAGCCGGGCACGTCAGCAAAGTCAGCCCTCGGCAGAGCCGCTTTTCTAACCGCAATAGGGCAAGGTAAGCAGGAAATGACCAATCAAAATGCACATTTGCCCATAAGGCGCCACTGCACATTCTTATTACCCTTTTGGGCCTCCCCTCCGTGCGACACTCTCCACTCCCTTCGGAAAGGATTCGGGGGCTTCGAAGGGGCTTCGCTGTCGCTGTAAGGCTGAATTCAACCACGGAGTAACGCTTCCTTCGTCCCAAATTCGCCGTCATCCCTGTGTCCTTGGTTTCCTCCCTTTCTTCCGGCAGTCGTTCCACCAACGCCAGTAAGATATGCCACGAAGCACTTTGGCGCGATTGACACTTCTTCTTGGCGAACCGTAGTCCCGTCTTATTACCCGCTCCCGTGGCCGTTGGGTGCTGACTGTTGCTGACGGGTTCGTGAAGTGTGCGCTTGTACGACGTACGGCGTAAGATCCCGAAATGTCGGGCACAAAGAACCCCTCTCTGGCCTGGCTGGCCCGACACGCCACCGGCGCAAGCAGCATCGGAAAGCAACTGTTCCAGCGCTCAACCGTTGACTCTCGGTCCCACTAGTGCGAGACTAAAGAAAGCCAAGAGAATGCAAATTCTTAGCGGTCTTGCTAGTAGGCTTAAAGTACCGCACCTTGCGATAACAAAAGTTGCTGCCCTGAATGTGCGACGACACTGATAAAGACAGAGTGAACGAAATAGAGATGCAAAAGCTAGGTGTCTGTATATCAAGAATTATTGCTCGAGAAGCGCACCAACATCGTTTTCGGGAGGACTAAGCCGACGGAGAGCCACAGCCACGAGTGAGAGTAGCACCGAGCGACCAATTTTAGCGTTAAAACATTGACTAACAACTCCAGCACGCCGTTGGGCAAGATACGAGCAAAATGTCTCACTCCGTACGACTACTACGGAGTAGGGGAAAATGAGGGCGAGGCTGAGGTAACCAAACTCCAAATATTGCCCCTTGAGAGAAACAGTGTGCCGAGTGACAAGAGTGAGATTTCAAAGCAGTCTCCCACAGCAGACCACACACCAGGCGAATAAAAACGATTAACTGTATGGGTTCGTCTGTAATATTATTAGGCTGTTATACATGCAACTTTGGACTACATCGTCCGTCCCTTTTCCCGGATATCGCGACAGGCACATAATTATTCGTTCGAAGACGTGACAAAGCAAAACACTGCGACGAGCTTGTTGAAGAGGATCACAGATTGGGGCCATCCTCTTCAATCACAAAGTACCAGCCGTCGCTCTCGTTCGGCGAGTCAATGCTGGACTTCATCCAGCACACATCGGTTCCGTAGTACGTGCCCCAGCCAGCCGCCGTGCAGGTGTCGTTGGCCGAGCAGATGCTGATGCACTCGGCCAGGGTCGTGGCGTTCTCGTTGCCGAGATCGACCGAGCCGCCGGCCGAGTTGTAATCGCGGCCGCACAGCAGAATGTACGACTTGCCGGCGTCGACGTCCTCGTACAGCGTCAGGTTGTCGGCCGGACACGAAATGTCGAGCGTCGACTTGAGCGTGGCCGTGGACGAGGCCGCCGGGATCGTGTGGGTGCCGGTGACGTATCCGCTTGCCGAGCTGGTGGAGGAGGCCGTCGCGGTGGCGGTCAGGGTCGAGGTCGACACGGCCGTAGTGGCGGCCGTGGCCGAGGTCGAGGATGAGGAGGTCGCCGACCCCGACGCGGCGGCTGCGAGGGACGACGTCGACGAGTTCTTCTTGAGACCGACGCCGAGGCCGGCACCCAGCGCCACGGCCAGGATCACCACAATGGCCACGATGGCCACCAGAGCCCAAAACATGCGCACGGGAAGACCCCAGATCCGGCTCTTGTCCTTGGTGGCGGCGGCACCGGCGGCGCCTACGCCGCCCTGCCCGGCCAGGGCAGCATGTTCCTGAAACGGCGTGCCGGTGGTACTGGTGGGTTCGGTCCAGGACTTGTAGGCCAGGGGTGAGGCCGAAGGACTGACACCGTTGTTTGCGTAGGGGACACCGGCAGGGTAGGGAGTCACGCCGGCGGGGTAGGGGACGACCTCTGGTGCCGATGCGAAGCTGTCCTGATGGTAGTCGTGGACGGCCTGGAGGCCGGCGTTGTCGGGTGTGTTCGTCATGGTGATGCCGTTCAGAACAAGGAGAAAAGCAGAGAAAGAAAGACAAAAACCGCGAAAGAAAAGGGCGGGGGGGGTGGGAAAGAAACGAGGAACAGACAGCAGGTCCGGGGGGGGGGAAAAACCAGCAAAAGGCCAGGGCAAAGGAGACAATAAAGGGTCATGGGAAACTCGACCAAAGCACGCACCACCGTCTGCTGCTCTTCAGCTCCATCCTTCCTTGTTTGATTGGACCAGGGGGGTAGGCGAACCAGCAGATGAAATGAACTGTCGTCGATTTTTTCAGGCAATTGCTCCGTGCGCGTTGCCTGTTAGCGCCACGGAAATCGCAGAGGGATTGCATGTCCACACCGCTAAGACCGACCGCGGCCGCGCGATGTCAAAATATGTCCACATCGAGACGACGGCCGAGGTGAGAGGGGCGGTGGGACTCATCTCGGCATCCTCGGCCGGGGGACCCCTCTCAAGATAACCAGTAGCGTGTTGAGCCCAACTTCCTCTTTGGATTCTTTAGAGGTATAAATCCGTCGACCCGCACAAGTAAGTACTCGTAGGGCTGGTAGGGTTAAATGCGCAAAGGCCAAAAAAGCAGGGCGAAAGGCGGCTCCGCGATTTTTTTTTTTTTTTATCTGCGGGGATTGCGGCGAGACCGTTCTCGTAGGGGAGTACTCGTACTGTGGAAATACGACCATGGCATTCACGGCACTGAGGTGATCGGCGGACTTTGGCAGCATATCTTCTGCCGTGACGTTACAGAGGTTCATTTGGCCCACGAAGATCACCTGACGGTTACGGCGATCTGACGACCGCGGCATTCGACAGGGATCGGGCAACTTGATCCAGCGGGACTTTTCCGACGCTGCAGCCACCGACAGTTGCATTGCCGATTCCTAGTCTCTTGGAAGCAGAGACATGCATGAACCAATAACGATTCGAAGAACCGGACTTTTCTACAGCTCAAGGACCTTTGCAAAAGAAGCGCAACATCGCCGGCTGGACCGTAGACATGTACCGAGTAAGTAAGACGCTGTGCTGTCCTTTCCCATTTTGTGCCTCCTTCCGTTTCAATGCGCCGAAAAAGGGTTGCGGTCAAGACTCAGCCTAGCCAAGCCGACGAGGACAGAACCCGCCAACAGAGTTGCGCCGGTAAACATGGACACGGCGAGATAGCCGTAGACACCGACAAGCTGGCCGCATATTGGAGTTCCTACCAGCACGCTGTTCCGGAACACGACTGTCAGCCATTGCACGCATTCGTACACGGTGGGCGAAGAAGAACAATACGTTACGGCGAGAGAGCCAAACAGCAGTCCCGTGGCCGTGCCCTGGGTCTCGCGGGTCGAGATCTTTGCGACACAGGCAGCCTGCAAGCTCGTGATGGTCTGGGCACCGGCGTCAGCACAGGCCGCCGAGGCCAGGATGGAAAAGCAGGATGCGTCCGTACGCCCGACGTGAAGCCATAGGCAAGAGACCAGATGCACAGGCCGGCCAGAGACGTGACGGCTGTCCAGCAGAAGCCGACGACGGCCGATGCGAGGAGGCCCAGAAGCAGGACGTTGAAGTGGCCTCTGCGGTCGGCAATGTGGCCGGGGAGGATGCGGCCAAAGGCCGAGGCGCCGTTGATGGCGGAGATCAGCGCAAAGGCCGCGGAGCTGCTCTGGCCCAGGGACGTCGCATAGGACGAGACGAAGAAGAAGGGCGCAAAGAGGCTCAAGTAGCCAATGGCCAGGCCGCCGGCGAGGAGGAGGAACGTCTTGTTCCTGACCAGGGCGAGGCCCGATACGGGTGGCGGTGCTTGTGGCCGTGTCTGCAGCGGTGTCTGCAGCGCTGTCTGTAGCGCTGTCTGCGGCCGTGTCTGCGGCCGTGTCTGCAGCCGTGTCTGCGGCCCCGTCTTCTCGGCCTCGGCCGGCACGGCAGAGTCGTCGCTCTCCGAGGACGCCGGCAGCGCGGCGGCGGTCGCCGCACCAGACGGGCCCGGCCCGTCCCTGACGGTGACGCAGGCCGTGGCCAGCAGCGGCAGCATGACCAGGGCGACGATGCGCATGGACCAGGCAAAGCCGACGCCGTCGTGGTTCAGCAGCCACTCGAGCAGGATGGGCCAGACCACGCCGCCGAGCGACGAGCCGCCAATGACGACGCCGAGCGCCAGGCCGCGGTGGCGCAGCGCCTGTCGCGAGACGGCCGCGATGGGCGGCCAGGTGACAAAGGGCATGCTGACGCCCAGCAGGACGCCCTGGGCCAAAAAGAGCTGGTAGTACTCGGTGCAGAGCGAGGTCATGTAGACGGCCACCAGCTGCCCGAGGGATCCGGCCCAGAGAAGCGTCTTTGTGGTCGGTCGGTTAGTCCCTGTCTAGATGGGTCGTAAAAAACGTACGAGGAACGTACCGTCGGGCCAACCCGGTCGGCCAGGGCGCCGGACACGGGCGCCAGGGCGTAGAGGAGAAACAGGGACACCGACCCGATCCACGAAATGTCCATTTCAGACTTGTCTCGGAGAATGTGGTCGAGGTAGTACTCTTGAAACACGCCAAAGGCATTCAGGAAGCCGGTCGTGCAGAACATGGCCATTGTGGCCCCGAGAACGGTCAGGCCCGGCCGGGTCCTGTCATGTCGAGGTCAGCCGTGCGCCGCTCCATTCGTCTCTCCGAAACCGGGACTTACGGTCCTGTTGTTTGGCCCATGTTGGAAGAGAATGAGCGAATACTGGTCTTTCGACGTAGAGATGCAGACCCATGAGACGTATTACGCACTGCTCGAGCACAGGAGATGCGTGTAGATATGCGGGAGTCGTCCACGGATCATCCGAGGAAAATCCGGGGTGGGGGGGGCTTATTTTGTGGGGACTCGCCGCTTACACCCGGCTATTTTGCGCCCGCGGATCATCCGCGCATTCAATCGCACTCCCCTCATCCATGGATCCTCCGGCCAACGACACAAGATGAAGCGAAAACATGCCACGGCTCCGACGGCTCCGACGGCTCCGACGGCCCCAGCGGGTCCAGCGGCTCCAGCGGCCGCTGTCCGTGGACGGCGTCAGCCCCAGACGTCGTGCGACTTTTGCCGCCGCAAGAAACTCAAGTGTGACCGCATGCAGCCGTGTTCCAATTGTGTGGCGCGCCGGCTGCTCTGCCGGGGCCAGTCTGGCGCGTCTGGTGCTGCTGGCGCTGCCGGTGCTGCCGGCTCCGCTGGTGCAGTCGCTCCCGGGACAAGGTAAGCAGAGCTCCCCAGAAGCAGCGCCGCATTCTTGTTGACTGCCTGATACTAAAGAGACCAGTGGTCCAACCAGCGCAGAGGTCTTGCGGAGACTGCAGCGACTGGAAGAGGCCATGTTCGGGCCACAGACGGGGAGCGGCCCTGCCGACCGTCTGTGCTCGGTCTCGCCAACGGCCGTCGAGCACACCGAGGACACCGAGGACACCGAGGACACCGAGGACACTGAGCAGGCTGGGCAGCCCGACCAGCCCGAGCAAAGCCCCCCCGCTCTCCACCACGGCCGCTTCCGCTTCTGCGTCGGCCCCACGGCCGCCACGGCCGCCCATCGGCCGCCTCGGACCGACACGATCTGGCTGCCGAGCGAATCCGAGTCCGTAACGCTGCTCCACGACTACATTGCCCACTTTGGCTACACCCTGCGCATCCTGCACGAGCCCGCCACGCGCGCGCTGATCCACCAGGCCTACGCGCGTCTGCGCCGCGGCCAGGACCCCGACCTGGGCACCGTGGCCCTCCTGCTGAGCATCGGCGCCACGAGCGTCTTCCACGGCATCACAAAGGACCAACCCAACACGGCCCGTGCGGCCTGGCAGGAGGCCCTGTGGGACGTCCTGGGACAGGCGCAGAGGACCGGGACGGCCACCGGAGCGGCCACCGGAGCGGCCACCGGAACGGCCACCGGAACGGCCTCCTTGGAGACGGTCCAGGCGGCCGTCGTCCTCTCGGAGCTGGTGCTCAGCCAAAAGAGCAGCACGTCGGCGCAGTTCCGCTTCCTCCTCAACTACGGCCTCTTTGCGGCGCGCGAGCTGGGCCTGCACCTGATCGACGCACCCGGCCGGCGCGCCCTGGACGTCGACGACGGCGCCACGCGCGAGACCAAGCGCCGGGTGTGGTGGCATCTCGCATCAACGGACTGGTGGGCTGTCTTCCTCTCCTCGTTTTCCTTCCCACTCCTCCCCCCCTCTCGTCCCTTCTCGCCAACTCACCCATGCCACCCCCCCAGGCTCCTCGTCATGTGCGGCCCGTCCGAACACACGTACACGGTCAACCCACGGCACATGCATGTCCGCTACCCGCGCAACATGAACGATGCCGATCTGCTGGCCGCCGGCAACGACGACTGGAGCCGGCCGGCCGACGAGCCGACCGACATGACCTACTGTCTCCAGCGCCTGCGACTGGCCGAGATCTGCCGCCAGGTGGCCGATGCCCTGCCGCTGTCCCGCGGCACCGCCGGCAGCATCGAGAACCTCGCCTGCGACGAGGCCGTCCGCCTCCTGCAACTCTATGACGACGGTATCGCCACCCTATCCCGGGCCTTTGCCGACGTCCCCAACGCACCCTCCCACTTTGCCCGGCAGCGCCAGATCCTGCACCTCTCCATGCACGCCCGCCGCGCCCGTCTCTGCCGTCCCTTTCTGCGGCCGGCCGCCATGGCTGGCGACCCTCGCAACGACGTCTTTCGTGCCGCCTGTCTCGCGTCGGCCCGCAGCGTGCTGCATACCGCCTCGGCCATTCTCTGCGCGTCCCTCGGCGAGCCTCTGTCGGCCAACACCGACGCCACCGTCACCGCCACGGCCACCGCCGCCGTGCCCGTCTTCCAGCCCCTGCCTCACCGCAACGGCGTCATTCTCAACCATCTCTTCACGGCCTGCCTGATCGTCGCCTCGGATCCGTCCCTCAGTCTGGCCGCGGCAGCGACGCCCTTTGATGCCGCCACCCAGCAGCGTCGCGCCGAGCTGGCGGACGCGTGCCGGTTGCTGGAAAAGGCCGGCCAGGAGTCCGACATGGCCGCGAGCATGTTGCGGGATCTCGTTGGCGTCCTCCGGCTGCATCGCACACAGGTGGACGAGGCCGACGGCGGTGGCAGTTTTGCGGCCTCCCTCTTACCGCCTCCTGTCCTCGTACAATCGGCGTGCCCGTTGCCGGCCGATCCCGCAAGCCCCACAGCCACCCCCGTTGGGCACCCGCAGCAGAACCACGAGCGGCATAATAGCCTCATGCCACTCGGCCTGCAGCTTGAAAACACAGACCGCGAACAGGGGTTGTCCTTGGTCTGGGAGGAATTTGTCGAGGGCTTGCCACCCGTCGATGAAGACTGGGATCAGCTTTTCGCCGACCTCGACGCTTTTGACGGGCCTGTATGACGTTTATCAAAGGGACATGGTCACATACTGATCCTGCTGGCGGCGGTGGGCAGAGGCTCGTGCCCAATCTCCCCCTTTGGGTTCAAATGGCCCACTTTACCATCTCCGAGCACGTCAAATCTCACAGCGTCTCGTAAGATGCGTAGACAGCACTTTGGTTTCGATATCGGAGTCAAAGGACTCGTATTCACGCCAAAGAATTTCCAGCCCGGCGAGGTTGAAAGTCACACAGATAGACCGAGTCGCCAAGCCATTATCGCAGCTGAAAGTGACGCCAGACATGAACCAATGCGACGGCGCAGTTGACTCGCAGCAGTCTATTAATACGCTGCCGATAAGACCTCATCTCCCGCGAAAATGGTAATTTGCGACACAGGGATACAAACTGCCGATTCGGTACTGCCGATTCCGAAACGCCGAGTCCGAAATGCCGAGCCCCCTCGATTTCCGTGCAAATCGCCACGGCGCTCCACTTTAACGGGTGACAACTGGTGTAAACGGCAAAGTACGAGTGCGAATCCTCGTGAAATGCATCCACTCGGACGTCCCGTCCACACAGTAGCGCACCCTGAACCTCCCGCTCGAGCCCGAGTTCTCGTCCTGTACTAAGCCCAATGTGCTTGGTGGCCCCTGTCCTATCAAGAAAGTCATCCCGAGGCCATTTGCAGCTCCAAGACGTGAGTTTCTCTCGACAGCGGCCTTGGTACAGTCGCCTTGGCACAGTCGAAAGCGTTTCATCTTCCACTGCCAAGCTTCTGTCCGTCCAGAAAACGGTGCAGATCTGTTGGCGGAGATTTGCATTTTCTCGGGTTCGGACATGCCACATCTCTAGAATGCCCGGTGGGCCTTTCCGCGAGGCTAGTTTAGGTCCGAGGCTGGAAAGACGGGTCCTGGTCGGCCATTGTCACGTTGATCAGGAGAGCAGTGACGTGACGGGAAAAGGCACGGTAACAAACATATTACCTTGATTTGTTTTGCATATGATCCTTCTCCCGAGGCAGAGACCTTTCTCTAATCACGCGCGGATGAGCTCCAAAAGCGCTCGACCAGGTCGTTGGGCAGAGCCGTTTTGGCTGCGTTGTTCGAGGCAAAGATGCGCACGGTACGAGGGTCAGACTTTCCTTCGCAAATGGCGACAAAGCTCGCGCTGCTGTTGCCGCTGTCGCCAAGCCTCAGTACATCGTGGCGCAACTGCGCCAGTATGGAGGCGAGAGTGCGCAGGGCTGCCTGGTGCTTGTCTTCCCACTCGGCGAATCGATCGGCGACGTGGGTAGGGTCGGTCTCTTCAAATGTGCCCCGATTGTGGCGTCCGATGAGAAGCCAAGGCGTGCGGCCAAACCAGAGCTGTGGCATGTACTTGGCCGTGCCCCTGTTGCGCATCGAGGCGGTCTTGACTTCGGCCATTCTAGTCTGTGGCTGCAAACAGCCAGCGCGATGGATTGCCACGAGGGACGGTGCGCGGCCGGACGAGGTGCCGTTGCCTGTTGGGGTCGCGGAAGAGGTGTTGGCGATGGACAAGAGGTCCAGGGCCGAGGCAAGCGGATCGGCGTTGTCGTCGGTAGGACTCACCCCGTCCGGCCCCGCGTAGTAGGCATCCACTTCGAATTGCACGACGCAGCGAACGTCACCCAAATCGTAAGGCAGGGCGCGGTGGTGGGCAATGGTGTTCTCGCAACCGGTGCCGGACGGAAAGGCCACGCTGCGCTCCTCAAAGTTGTGACCCCACGAGGGCTGCACACCATGGCCGCGGAAGTTGCCCCGGAGCTTCTCACGGACTTTTCGCTCACAGCGCTCAATGAAGAGTGTCTTGCCGACCCGCAGCAAATAGAGAGGGAAAATGGCCTCGTTTCGACCGACGCAGAGGCCAAAGAGTTTGCGCAAGCTGTTGCGGTTGACAACAACGTCAACGTCGTCAAAGCAGAGGCCATCCGGGTGCACTATGGCGGCCGCACGGAACAGCGGCTCAAAGGGAAAGCGTGGCATGCGTGAGGCATTCAGGTCGACGGCATAGTTTCCCTCGTCGGCTGGGAGAGTCGTGGGCACGGCGGGGGGCCTCCACGTGGGGGCGCAGCCTGCCATTGTCAGAGTCACCCGGACAGGGGTAGCGGAAAAGGACAGGTAAAACATACCGGGAGCCACAATGGCCAGCTTGCTGCCCTTTTGCCAGTTGTAACTGCAGACGAGCTCGCCGATTGCGGCGCTGGAGACCGGTGTCGCGGTCGGCTCGAGCTGTGTCGGGGTGATGGTTGCGAGGACCTCACGGTCGTCAGCCACGTGTTTCCACACCCAGGCATCCTTTGCAACTTTTCGCGGCGTGCGTGTCTTTGCTGTCACTGTGGCCATATTGTTGCCTTTCGATTGATGAGTGAAAGAGGGGAGTCAAATTGAGGGGTAGTGAGTCGAGCTATGTAAATTGTGCATCTGGGCAACGAATCAGGCAGGCACTGACGTCTGCGCCAGGTTTACGTTACGCAGACCGAAATACGGAGGCAAGTACGATCGCCTCGACGAAAGGCAGCGAATCTGCGAGCGACTGCTGCGGCCGACAGGGACGACCAATTCGGAAAGGGAGGGCAGTACATGCGCAGTACATGCGCAGTAAAGCCATTTCGCACCCAAACTCGGCAAGATACAGTCCACACCGTTGTTTACGAGTACGAGCACGAGATCCGCAACCCCTGTTCAGCCACAATCGGACCACAGCGGGCCCGGCGGCATGGGAACACGTTGCAAGCGGAAAATGACGATGGCGCTGTCGCGGGTTGTGCTTGGCTTTATCTACGCTTTACCGTAAAAGGAGAGTCTGCGCAGCTCGTCGACGGAGTTTGCCGCCGAGCGCCACTCGGCCCTACAGCGGCTGCGGGCTGGGCTGCCGTGGCCAAAAGACGCAGGGAAACACGGGGAAACACGGAAAGCGGGAAACACAGAGGCAAACCAAACGCAAGGAACCGCTGCTATATTATTCTAAAACTATCTTGCTTCCGCCCAGCTACCAGACGTGGATTATATCGTACCCTCCGTACCCTCTATTTTCCCATGCCGCCTCCTGGCATACCAAGAGACACTGCACACGTGCAAAACGACAAACTCCCGGCGTCGTCCATTTACGGCTTGTTTTCACAGCCGCGCCGCCATCTCCTCGGCCTCCTTGGCGTACTTGCACTTCATGCGGATGTCGCGACCCCACTTGTAAAAGATAAACGGCAGCGGCGCCGACGCGAGCGCCAGAAAGGCCGGCAGCGACGAGGCCCAGTGGATGCCGAGGCTGTTGTACATGTAGGTGGTGAAGAGCGGGAACGAGGCGCCAAACATGGAGCGCAGCAGCACCGTCGAGGCCATGGCCGACGCGGCAAACACGGTGTAGGCGTCGACCATGTACGTCTTGATGGAGATGAACTCGAGCACGAGCCCAAAGCCAAAGGGCGCGGCGGCAATGACGCTGACGATCCAGTGGATCTCCGGGCCGTTGGTCCAGGCGAACCAGAAGAGGCCGACGGGGATGGCGACGGCGCCGACCATGCTGGGCACCAGCCGCGTCTCGGGAATGGCCTTGCCGCCGGGCGAGCGCGCGGCCACGCGCAGGTACCGCTTGTTGTCGTACATGCAGTAGAGACAGCCGACGATCATGCCGACGGCGATGCCCATGAACGCGAGGCCGCCCACGCCCTGGCTCCAGCCGCGCTTCTCCTGGTAGACAATGGGGAAGGCGCCAAAGAGCATGTAGAGGATGCCGTAGAGGATCGACATGTAGAGCGAGAAGAGCATGATGACGGGGTCGCGGAACAGCAGCACAAACGGCCGCGTCATGGACACTTTGAGGTTGGCCATTTCCAGCTCCTTTTCACTCATGGGCTGGCCCGACGGGCCGTACTGCACCGGCCGCCCGGCGTCGACGGCGCTGACGTAGACCTTGCCGGTCATTTTCGAGAGCTTGGCCGCCCGCTTGCGCAGCAGCAGCGGCGCATACGTTTCCGGGATCAAGAACGTGGCCAGCAGCCAGAGCGAGCCGGAAAAGAGCGCCGTCAGCGCCTGCACCCAGCGCCAGCCGGCAGCCTCGCCGAGGAAGCCGCCCACGACGGGGCCAAAGACGGGGCCCATGAACGGCGCCATGGCAAACGTGCTCATGGCCACGCCGCGGTGGCGCGCGTCAAACATGTCGGCAATGACGCCGGCCGGGTTGGTCAGGGCCGACGAGCCAAAGGCGCCCGAGAAGAAGCGCAGGATCAGGACCGTCTCAATGTTGGTCGAGGCAATGGCGCCGGCATTAAAGGCGGTAAAGGCGCCAAACGTCAGAAACAGGACGACCTGGCGGCCGTACATTTCGCCCAGCGGCGCCCACAGCAGCGGCCCGACGGCGAAGCCGACCACGTAGAGCGACAGGCCGGCCGTGGCCAGCTCCGTGTTGGAGTGCAGGTTCTTGACGACCTGGTCGATGCAGCCCGAGTAGGTCGACGACATGAAGGCGGCCGCCAGCGTGATGGTGGCCAGCAGCCCCGTCAGGAAACACCGCCGCAGCATGGGTATCGAGTGCGGGTTGCGCGGGTCGTGGGGCAGCCAGGACACGCAATAGGGGTCCTCCTTGGTGCCGGAGCCGGGGTACTTGTGCGCCAACACCGCCGGCGTCACCATGGGATGGTCGAGAATGTGCCGCCAGTACGGCACGGAAAAGTACTGCGGGTCCTCGTCCAGGTCGTCGCCGCCCTCCCGGCCGGCCGCGTCGTGCACTTGGCTCTCGATCTTTTCCGCCCGGTACAGGTCCGCCACCATCATGTCGGGAACGTCCTCCGACACGGCATCGGCGCCGAGCCGCGTGCTGTCCGAATCGGTACCAGACATGTTGTGTGTAAATATAAAGGAAGCAGCCCGGTAGAGGGGGAGCAAGCTGAGCACCGAAGAGAGAGAGTGATGGTAGGGAGTGACGAGAACAATTACAAAAAAAGACAGGAAACCCCCAAAAGACGACAACCAGAAAAAAAAAACAATGAAAAGTAGCCCTCTTGCCGTCTCCCCCTTCCCTTTTTTTTTTCCCTCTCTTGCGACACGCGACCCTTATTATACAACATGGCCCGGCGCCACGACCCTGGCTTCGGCGCTTTGCGTCGGCCATCCTATTGGCCCCGGCGTTTTGCGCCTCAAAAACGGCTGGAGTTGTGGGTCCTTTTCGAAAAGCCGAAACGCCGAAATCGTCGCCCTTTTGCCGCCTCCCCCACTCAACTACATCTCCACCCTCTCCGCTACCACGGTCCCCCCCCCCCCCCCCCCTTCCGTTTTGTCCTTGCTCTCGAGCTCCCGGCTTTTGCCCTCGACAATGCAGTATGCGTGGTCGTCGCGTGGCGCCGAGGCCACCGACACCTCTCCTTCTCCCGGGGCGCTCATGGACCCAAAGAGCCCCCGAAATGTCCAGAGGCGCTCCCTCAGCAAGGCCTGCGCCGCCTGCCACAGCCGCAAGCTGCGCTGCGACGCCTCCGTCGTCGGCATTCCGTGCTCGCGCTGTGTCGAAAAGGCCTGCGGCGCCACCTGTGTGCGGGCCGAGCGCAAACCACGCCGGAGGTGAGGCCGCCTTTGGATCTTGGTTCTGTCCGCAACCATGACTGACCGTACTCGTCTTTGCTTCCAGACCACGGCCGGCCGTCGACACTGCCGACACGGTAGCGCCGCCGCCACCACCGCCGCTGATCGCCGGCCCCACTGCTTCGCTCCCGGGCACCACTCCGGGCCTCCTTCCGGGCACCATTCCGGGCACCATTCCGGGCCCCCTGCCGGGCCCCCTTCCAGGCTCCATGCCCGGCTCCCTCCCGCACTCCCTCCCGCACTCCCTCCCCAGCTCCCTCCCCCCCATCGCACACCCCGCCGACTCCCCCCGCGGCCTCGCCCCCTCCTCCACCACCGACACCGACACCGACACCGACATCCAGATATGCCGCGCCATGATGACCGACAAGCCCGACTCGGACGTCGTCGTCCACACCCCCGTCACGCCCGCCGGCCGCGAGCTCGTCCAGTACCACCACAGCCAGCACTACCTCTCCATCCTCGGCGAGGCCCTCACCAAGGACCGTCGCCGCCGCTTCACCCGCGTCGTGCTCGACAACATGCGGCCCCCCGCCGCCCCGCCCGACCCCCTCGGCGGCCTCGACGACATTGACCGCGAGTACCTCGTCAAGAAGCGCGTCCTCGACCTGCCGCCGCGCGCCTGTGTCGAGGCCCTCTTCCAGTGCTACTTTGAGTTTGTCTATCCCTACGCCCCCATCCTCGACAGCGTCGAGTTTGTGCGCGACTACTACGCCGGCTCCTACTCCATCTTCCTCGTGCAGGCCGTCCTCTCCAGCGGCTCCCTCTACGCGCCGCCCGCCGTGCTGACCGCCTGCGGCTTTTGCTCCCGCTCCGAGGCCCAGGCCGCCTTTTTTGCAAAGGCCACGCTGCTCTACGACTTTGAGTGCGAGCGCCGCCAGCTCCGCATGCTGCAGGGCTCCGCCGTGCTCGCCCTGACCCCGTCCACCTACGAGATGGACAAGGAGTTCCGCTACTGGTTCTACAACGCCGTCCGGCTCGCCGTCAAAATGGGCCTGCACCAGCGCGACCTCGCCCACGAGATGGACTCGGTTCCCTACAAGATCTGCAAGCGCATCTGGTGGTTCTTATACGTATGTTGTCGTCACCCTGGCCCCTTTTCCTGCCCCCGTCCTGACCGTCAGAGCCGCGATGTTCTCTTCTCCTCCGTCGGCGTCCAAAACATGCGCCTCATCGGCGTCGACGCCAGCACCCAGCCCCTCACCCTGGACGACTTTGAAGTCGACGACATCCCGCCCGACTACCGCCACATCCTGGCGCCCCACACGCTCCCCCAGAAGCTGGGCTTCATCGAGAACGGCATGCTGGCTGTCATTGGTAACTTGCACCTCTGCCCTGTCCGCCCTGTCTGCTCTTTTCTATATTGACCGCCAGCCGCCTCCTGTCTGTCCTCCATCCAAGCTGGCAGCCGCTTCCCGCAGCTCGAGGACGAATCCTACCCCTTTGGCTCTTGGCGCGCCTCGCTCCTCCAGCGGCTGGGCGAGGTGCCTGGCCCGCCCACGTCCAGGGACGTGTCGCTCACCGTGCTGGTGGCCCAGAGCTACCGCCTCGAGTGCATCATCTTTCGCCTGATGCGGTCCTGTCTGCAGCAGCAGCACGACCCCGACGGCCACCGCCTGGCCAAGCAGCGTCTGCGCAGCTCCCTGTTCGAGCTCGACACCATGATTGGACGCGTCATGACCAAGGGCACCATGAGCCACTATCCCTTGTCCTTTGTCACCATCATTCCGTATCTGCTGGCCCTCCATATCGAGATCTCGCTCGACGAGTCCGAGCCTGAAGTCGTGCGGACCCTTTCCCGCACCAACACGCGCCAAAACATGGTGCTTCTTCGTCTGATGGCCAATTTTCCCACCATCCAGCGCACCATCCCTGTCTTTGAATGGGTCCTGCAGCAGAGACGTTTGCGCGCGGTGGATGACGAGCCTGCGCGAGACACGCCTGTCAGCATAGAACAGCCGGCCGAGGCCGTTGAAGGATGCGGCTTCGTCGACGATCCCTCCAAAAGCATGGATGTCCGGATGCCCGACCTGTCCCAGTACCAGGGCGAGTGGCTCGAGGACTTTATCGGCCTCGACTATCTGGACAATCTTTATCTCGCGTATTTTTTGTAGTATTACATGATTTCCACTTGTCGTTTTTGTTTGGGTGCCTGTAGCGTTTCGCACTCGCAAATACCCAGCTAGGTTTGAAAAATAAAAGGCCAAAATACAAAGGTTATAAGGACTGCTGTGTCGTTTCCACTGTTACTGTAGTAGTGAGGAGAAATAATATATTTCGTGTCAGAATACGACAGTTTATGACAAGTCAAATTCGGTCAAACCTCTCCTCGTCTCTGTGCTCTTTCCCGGTTATTACACCTAAAATTTCACCGACGGCCCCTTGGCCTAATGGTAAGGCGTTGCTTTCCGGTTCTGTCGAACAAATCTGGCAAAGATTCTGGGTTCGAGTCCCAGGGGGGTCGATTTTTTTGTCTTCTTGGTAACTTGTCGGTTTACAGTGACAGCCTTTTTTTAAGTTTCATATTAGGGACGATCTCGACAGGTTTTTGCAACTGGGTTGCGAGACCAAGGGCTGGAAATGGGTAGGTTTTTCATATCTAAACGTTCATCCGATGTCTTTTCGCCTTGCAGCCAATCAAGCGTCCATCCAATTCCCTAGTCAAAAGCACCCTTCTGATAGCTGCCAAAACCATACTTGGAGCTTTGCCTAGTCATTGAGCTCCACATTCTCATCGACGCCGTCTGAAGGACAAGCGCAGTGCTCGCCGAGAGATAGTACGACGCATGCCCCGGAACGTCACGTGATCTCGCGATGATCAGGCGCTTTGCGCCCAACAACGCTCATGGCTTGGCCAGAGTCCTGCGCCGCGTGTGAGAGCCTTCAATACCATTGGTGATGCATTGCCGAGGTGAAGTGCGGCTTGGTTGCGGGGGGGACTAGGCCAAGAGCTTGCGCCCCGCTTTGGCCGGAAAGATGTTTTCCCCATCTGACGAATCGACCAGTCGTCCAGATCAAGACATTTTGACTCACCTGCCTTGCCCGACCCTACACACAGAAAAAAAAACGAAAGAAAAAATGTCCCACCCTCCCGGCGTCGATGACTTTTCGCGTTTCGACGACTTTGTCGTCGTCAACACCACCTACAAGGTGGTCTCGGGCCACGCCATCACAGCCGACTTTGTGATTCCCAAGGCGCTGCTCGCGAGCGATGCGGATGCGGCGCGGCCCCGGCCCGTGATCCTCCGCTTCCATGGCGGCTGTCTGATGGGCGGCGGCAGCATGCTGCCGAGCTTCTTTGCGCCGTGGATCCTGCAGCTGGCCGAGCGCCACGCGGCCGTCATTGTCAGCCCCAACTACCGCCTCTATCCCGAGTCGCCCGTGGCCGACATTCTCGACGACGTGCGCGACGCCTGGACGTGGCTGCACTCGGCGGCGCCGGCCCAGGCGCTGGACGCGGACGGCCGCACGCACGGCCGTCTCGCGCTCGACACGACGCGCATCCTGACGACGGGCGAGAGCGCCGGTGGCTACCTCAGCCTCATGACGGCGCTCGACCACCCGGACGAGGTGCGCGCCGTCACGGCCGCCTACCCCATGGTCGACACCAAGGTGGCGTACTACCACGAGGTCAACCGCATCCCCCGCCTCGGCACCGGCTACCTGCCGCTCTCCATCTTTGACCAGCACGTGGCCGAGGTCAGGTCGGGCGCGCGGCCCGCGCTCGTCTCCGACGACCGCCGCTTCGAGCGCGGCGTCCTGGCCATGTCGGCCATGCACAACGGCGTCGCCGGCCGCATGTTTGACGCGCAAGGCCGCCAGCAGATTGTCATCGACCGCGTCGAGGACGGCGCCGTCTTGCCGCGCGGCGGCGTCTTTATTCTGCACGGCCTGCAGGACTCCATGGTCCCCGTGGCCGAGTCCCTGACCTTGCGGGACACCGTCGCCCGGCTCGACCCCGACCTCGACTTCCGCCTCGCCACGCAGCCGGGCGACCACGGCTTCGATGCGACCGTCAGCATTGACGATCCGTGGATGCAGGACGGTCTGGCTGGTGTCGTCAAGTCTTGGCTGGCTTAGGATGTAAAATGGACATAACAGTCCGGTTTATTGGTGCTCCACATTTCCTGTCGCTTGCATCGTACTCCCGAGTAAAGGCAAAAACATGACATTGAAACGCTCGCGAAACAGGCCTCCTCCCATCCGCCGCTTCCCAAAATCAAACATTCCGTCGTCGTCGTCGTCGTCAATACGTGATAAAGTCCAGCGGAAGCACTACAACAGCAACAGTCAGCACAGCCTAGAGTCTCCCTTTTGCAACGGGCGCCCCTCTTACTTGTGGGCGACGCCCCGGACGGCCAGTAGTCGGCCTCGAGCCGCCGCACCGACGTCAGCAGGTTCTGGTTGTGCGTGGCCTCGTACAGCCGCTGCAAGAGGTCGCGCACCTCGGCCTGGTCGGCGGCCGTGGTCGCGTGCTGGCCCGCGCCGAACAGCGACGTATTCAGGCCCAGCGCCGGCGACAGGCCCGGCCGCAGCTGCATCTGGCCGGCCAGCGCCACGACGGCGCGGGCTGGCGCCTGCACGCGCGGGTCGGTCGAGGCCCAGCCGCGGACCTCGGCGCGGATCTGCAGCAGCGCGTACTGCTCGTGCACGGCGTTGCTGAGGGCAAAGTCGGCAAGCTGGCCGGGCTCGAGCGCGGCCCGCACGGCCGGCCGCAGCACCGGCGGCGCGCGGCTGTTGCGGGCCATCAGGCGGCGCAGCGTCGCCTCGAGATTGTCGGCCTCGGCCTCAAAGTCGGGTGCCGACAGCACGCTGGCGGCCGCGTTGCGCTGCCACTGCCGCCGCTCCCAGGCCACGGCGCCAATGACGCGCAGCAGGCCAAACACGTCTGCGTAGCAGGCCACGTGGTCGTCAAACAGGCCGGGCTCCTCGGCGCCCGAGGCGGGCGACGCTGGCGACGCTGGCGATGCTGGCGGTGCTGGCGGTGCGGACGATGCGGACCATGTCGGCGATGCCGAGGACCCAAACGACGCAAACGACCCAGACGATCCAAGCGTGCCCGACGGCGCCGACGAAGCCAACGACGCCGACGAGGTCGACGAGGCCGGCCGGCCGCCGCCGCCGCCGCTGTCCACGTCCCAGCGGTCGCGCTCCAACGCCTCGAAGCCGTCCGTCGACAGCATCGCCAGCACCTCGAGCAGGTTGTACCGCTTCTGCAGGTAGCGCGCCAGCACAGTGTCGGCGCCGGCCGCCACCGAGGCCGCGCGCGCCCCGCGCAGATAGATGCGCCAGGAGCCGTACTCGTCGTTGCCGCCGTAGAGCGTGCAGAGACACAGCAGCAGGCTGGCGCCCAGCACAATGGCCGTGCCGGGCCCCTCCCGCGCGCCCATGCCCTCTTGCAACATGCGGATGCTGCGCGTGCGCGCCTGCAGTTCCTGAATGTTGAGCCGTCGCCGCGTCTCCGCGTCGGCCGCATACGTCGCCTGCTGCGCCGCCGAAAAGGCCAGCAGCGCCTGCAGCAGCGCCGGCGACCCCAGCGCCGCCGGCACCAGCGCCTCGCACGCCTCGGCCTGCATCTGCCGGTGCAGCGAGATGGCGGCCGAGCCGCGCTGCACAAAAAAGTCGAGCGACGCCCGCACCGACGGGTCGACGCCGCCCAGCGCCGTCACCGCCCGCGGGACCTGCACGTCCCGGGCGACCTGCATGGCCCCGAGGCGCTGTGGCTCCGCGTCCACTCGTGCCACGGCTTTCACGGCCTGGAGAGCCTCGGCCGCCTCGGCCGCCTCGGCCGCCTTGGCCGCCCTGGCCGCCCTGGCCGCCGTCGCCTCCTTCGCTTCCCCCCCTCCATACACAAACTTGCCCGGCTCCAGCTCAATCTTGCGCGCGCCGCACGTCCCAAACGCCGACCGGCTAAAGTCTCGGCCCCCCCACCGCAGCTGCATCTGATAGGCACACGGCGTCTTCGCCCCGCGGCACCGCCCGCAGCTCGGCTGTCCCTGGTCGCACTTTTGCCGCCGCTTGCGACAGCGCTCGCACCCACCGCGCGACCGCTGCCCGGCTCCACCCCCTCCCGCCACAACGCTCGGTGGCGTGGTCGTGGCACTTGGACTCGCGCCCATTTCGCGACGGAATCTGCAGTGTCTAGACGAGCCGCTTCGCCCGGGGTTGCACTCCCGTTCAGTCTGTCGAAAGCGTCCGACGTACTGTGCCCGATACTGCCCATACGGCAAACCGGCTCCAAATTCCTCGCCCTTTTGCTCTGACGGGTATCGCTGTCGGACGGGATGGCCCTTGCCGTGAATTCCCTCACGCGCAAAACACCACAACGAGCGCGGCCTCGTCACGTGGCTGGCCCTAGGTCTCAATACAGTGTGAAGTGTGTGTATACAGTCTACGCACTGTCTTTACGTCTGCACAAAATCGGCCCAGGCCTAGCCACCCCTCACTATTATTCCTCCGTCTGCCGCTGGCGTCGTCTTCTCCCTGGCAGCCCCATTCTTGCCATGCCGTCCCGCCACGTCTCATTGGCTCAACGCTGCAGGGGCTGCCCTAGAGACCTGGCCAACAGCACACCGCGTCACACTTGTCTGCATCTGCCATGTTGCCGTTCCCGCATCTCGACCTCTGACAGGCCAAAGTCCGCTCCTCTCGGCCGAAAATGGCGGATCATGTGGAGCCTTGTATTGCTCTGACCCTCGCCATCCGCCAACGGCGTCTGCTTTAGGCAGCTTCTCATGCACCGGAACGGGAGGCCCCTCCATCCGCCATGGCCCAGCACACAGTGGGACGATGGGAAACCCCACTGGAAGGCACTACTTAGGCCCATTGTACGCGCTGTTGCCGCCCGCTACTTTTTTTCTCTCCGCTCCCGTCGTCTCTTTTTCTTCTACTTCCAACGCTTGTCCCGCACTCCATTCCCCTCCGCACTCCTCCGCACCCATCATCGCCATCATGACCGAACCCGCGCCCGCTGCGGAGCCGACGTCGTCGCCTCCTGCCGCGTCTCCTGTCGCGGCGGCCGATGAAGCACCTGGTGACCATGCGGCCGTGGACATTCTGCCGGCCCACCACTGGGCCAATGTGCCCGTAAGAGACGTCTTCCGCCATCAAGAAGCGGCTTCCGACCCTCTGACACGTTCCAGCATGGCGAAGACGGCGACTCGGCCATCGGCGACGATCTGCAGTCCTCTACCGCCTCCATCTCGTCCTCTATTCTCAAGTACCGCACCCTGCACGGCCGCACGTACCACAGCAACCAGGGCGAGGCCAACTACTGGGGCGCCAACGACAACCGCCAGAGCGAGTCTCTGGATGTCTTGTACGCTCGTCTGCATCGCCCGTGCTGCCGCGGAGCTGACGTGATCCCTCCAGTCACCAAGCCTTTACTCTGATTCTCGACAACAAGCTCTACCTGGCACCACTAAAGGACCCAAAGGTACTTGTTCTACTTGTCGTTGCACGTCTCGTGCCTGACTAATCCCGTACAGAGAGTGCTGGACATTGGCACGGGCACGGGTATCTGGGCCATGTATGTTTGTTGCCGCCCGACACAGTCCCATTTCTGACCACCTTAGCGACTTTGCCGACGAGAATCCCGACGCGACTGTCATCGGCACCGATATTTCGCCCATCCAGCCGACATGGGTCCCGCCCAATGTCCAATTGTAAGCCCACCCCTACACCATGATGTCTGCTCGGCTCTCCGACTCACCATGGCAGCGAAATCGAGGATTTCACCGGCAACTGGACGCTCGCCCCCGAGAGCTTCGACTACATTCACATGCGCTGTCTCATCGGCAGCGTCATCGACTGGGACGACCTGTTCAAGGAGGCCTACAAGGCCCTCAAGCCCGGCGGTTACATTGAGACCTTTGAGGTCTCCCCGATTGTCTTTTCGGACGACGGCACCGTCGCCCCCGACTCCGCCATCGCCCAGTGGGGCCCCATCTTCATCAAGGGCGGCGAAAAGATGGGCCGCAGCTGTCGCGTGGTGGAAGACAACCTGCAGATCAACGGCATCAAGAACGCCGGTTTTGTCGACATCCACACCAAGAACATCAAGTGCCCCAGCGGCGGCTGGCCCGCAGACCCGGTCCAGCGCGAAATCGGCGAGCTCATGATGTACGGCACCCTCAACGACGTGGAGGGCTTCGTCCTGCTCCTGACCACTACCATTGGCTGGACGCGCGAGGAGGTCATGGTCTTTGCCGCCCACCTCCGTCGCGAGGGCAACTCCGGCAAGCATCACGCCGTCTTCTGGGCCCGGGACGTCTATGCCCGGAAGCCCATGCCGGATGAGAAGGTGTAGGGAGAGGTGTTGCGTGTGATGCATACAGTATGAAGGCGACGGCGCATGGGAAAGCACGTGGTGCTTTATGCATATTAGCACATTTCCTATTGCACCAAAGCTGTGAAATGTACACCACATTAGGATACGTCTCACAATAACGACTCGATTACCGTGATCGCGACGTCGCTCGACCCAAGCAACAAATGATTGGCGCAAATCTTCAGACGACCGCTGGCGTTCACCGAGACCAACGCACTTGCGTTGCTTTTCTGCGCCACGTGCTTCGCTCGCCAAACATGTCGTGCAGACGGCCAGAGGGTCATGGCGGGGAAACCAGCAGACGATAGCTCCCTGCAAAAGCGACTTATTCGTCGCTATTATGTCTTTACGAACCGACGACCGACGCCTGACTCCCCACGTGTTTCAGTGGGGTGGCAGCGGACCGCAGTCGTCGACCACGCCGGGACCGCTGGAAATTAGCGTCACCGCATGGCGGCCGCTGTTCCTCTTTAGGGGACTTGGGGGCGGGGCCCCTGGGGTGGAAATACTACCATAGGTGGGCGCAGTGTCCCAATTCCGCCTCGACGGCCGCTTGCACGCATACTCCGTAAATGCCGACCGACGGACCCCACGTGGTAATCTCTGTCGATGCCGTTTGTGGCTGGTTTCTACGAGGTCGAGGATCGGGATCGCCGTGCGATCCGAATTGGGATACGAACACTTGGATCCGAATTGGCATTGGCCATGCCACCGGCATTGCACCGTCTTTAGTGACGGGGGCGTATAAGAAACGATGGATGCGCCGTCTTTTGTTTGGCGCTCTGAACGCAACTCTCCAGTCTCCAGCCATGGCCGTCCTCTCCCGCCTCCTCCGCACCACCGCCACCGTGCTGGCCGCCAGCTCGGCCGCCGCCAGCCCGCTCGTGCGTCGCGGCACCATTGACTCGGACGCTGTGGTCGGCTTCGCCCAGACCGTGCCCGGCGGCGCCGTCGGTGACCTGTACCTGGCCTACCAGCCGTACCTCAAAGTCGTCAACGGCTGCGTGCCTTTCCCGGCCGTCGACGCCGACGGCAACACCAAGTAGGGAGGACACACACGACACGCGAGTCTCGAGGAGAGTACGAATATATGCTAACAGTCTTCTCTCCCCCCCCCCCCCCCCCCCCCCCCCCCCCCCCCCCCCCCCCCCCCCCCCCC
>RQWE01000045.1:111454-142763 GCA_004028395.1 Leptographium galeiforme
CCCCCCCCCCCCCCCCCCCCCTCAGCGCCGGCCTCAAACCCACCGGCTCCACCAACGGCGGCTGTTCCAGCAGCGAGGGCCAGATCTACGTCCGCGCCACCGCCTACGGCGACTACTACGCCCTCCTCTACTCGTGGTACTTTCCCAAGGACGAGCCCTCGTCGGGCCTCGGCCACCGCCACGACTGGGAGGGCGCCATCGTCTGGCTCCGGACCAACACCAGCACCACCGCCGACAACGTGGTCGCCGTCTGCCCCTCGGCCCACGGCAAGTGGGACTGCTCCACCGACGACTTCACCCTCGACGGCACCAAGCCCCTCGTCAAGTACGAGAGCGTCTGGCCCGTCAACCACTCGTGCGGCCTCACCACCACCGTCGGCGGCACCCAGCCCCTCGTGGCCTGGGAGAGCCTGCCCGCAGTGGCCTCCGAGGCCCTCAGCACCACCGACTTTGGCTCGGCCATTGTGCCGTTTGACGACTCCACCTTTACCGACAACCTGGCCAAGGCGACCTTTTAGGCAGAGGTGGCACCACGTCACGCGATATGGACTTGTAGGAGTACGACTAGTCCGGTCTACCTTTAATGATCAATATAATTCCAGGAGAGGAGCGAGGAGCTGCTTGTTTTAATGAGCCGGGCTGTTTTGCAGGTCTTGGACGTCAATCCTTGCCTCGCAGCCACAGATGAAAGTACACCTGTGAAGCCTTTCAATCGTTCTTCCGGAAGCCAGGTGAGAAAGCACTCCATAAAGTCGACAAAGTAGTCTTTCTGTTCTCCCTCCAAGGCAACAACCAGCGAGTCGATTTTCCTCGCGGACGGTAAGGGGACTGGTCCCTTCCATTGGCCTAGTCCGTTAGGGTCCATCCAAGGGCTTGAAATGTCTAGAGTCTGTCGGCCCCAGGTCTTACCTTGTTCATCCCAATACTTGCTGGTGTCCTTGCTCCGCTGAAGAAACTCTGCCGGTGGCGGTCCAAGAAGAGCCGTCATGGCAGCCAAGTGGTGGGCGTCATTCAGCTCTGCCGAGTCTGGATCGTAAATGCGGAACAGACTCTCCCGCTCTAGCAGGCCCCAAGCCTGAGTACAACAGACAGCATTAGACAGGGACGGAGAACAGATGAGGGAACAAGCAAGAGAAGACGCTTCATACCATGAGTCCAAGGCTCCACATATCCACCGGAGGTCCCCAAGGCATGTTTAGGATCACCTCGGGGGCTCGGTACTGGGTCGGCATGGCGTTCCCGCTCTGCTCTTGACCAATGCGTGCCTGCCCCAGATCGCTGATCGTGAGAGGACCAGCACCCCCCAGGACGTATCGCGAGACGTGGACGGTCGTCCCATCGATCTGCTTCCGTGCTGACGGCTTGTTCATCTCGCTCTCCTCCACCGTGGAAAGGATAGAGTCGTCCGTCATAGCAACAAGCAGATTGTCTGAGTGAAGATCTTGAAATTTGATTATTGTGGGTTAGATAGATGTGCCCCTAGTCGAACAGTAGCATGCTTACCGGTGTGGATTACATCCGCATCGTGGAGAAGGGCCAACCCTAGAAGTGTCTGGCTAAGAGCCTGAGTAACGATAACCTGTGGGAAGACGCCAGATTTTTGCGTCTCTTGCATGGTTTTGAGGCTCATGCCCAGTGGCGTCATGACAAACACTTCGTGTTCACCGTGTGGTCCTCTCAGTGTGAAGGAGTCTTCTAGTCGACGAACATGGTCCCGGCCGGGGTGCTCCTCCTTATCCTCCTTCTCTTGCTTGGTGGCGCCCTTCAAGTGCTGATAGACCATCAACTCGTGGCTGAACGAAGAGGTATTGATATGGACCTTGAGTGCCCAGTATTTCCGATCTTTGCTAAAAAATGATGAAAGCAAGATTGGTAAGCCCCGCGTCACTTCCATCGCAGTATCAAAACCAAAAGAGAACAGAACGATAGCGTCTTACTTCAGATCACGAGCTAGCCACACAGTCGAAGTGGTTCCGTAGCCGAGCTTGGCCACAACTTGGTAGTGGCCCGCAACAACATCGCCGATGCGCATAGGATAGTACTCTTCGCGCTTGTAGAATGGAAGCGACTCCTCCTCAATCAGCTGGCCAGGGTCGATCATCTCAAAGCCGCTCGTAGGGAAGTCACGTGGCCAGCAGCCATTTTTCGCCGAACGAGGCGCTTTTGGCGGTGAAGAAGAAGACATGGCGACCCGCGATGGAAGGCCACGAAAAAAAATGTATGGCCGTAATGAAGGGGGCAGAGAACGACAGGCCCGTCTCGCGAACATGTTCGGAAGCATTCGTCGACAAGTGAGGCCGGGAGCTGATTCAGCACTATTCAAGCACTATTAAGTACAGCAGGAAGGCGGTCAGATAAAGCAGAACTCCCTACGCCCGTAGGCAAGACCCCACGCCCCGCCGCAATTACCAAAAACGGTGCTCCCAACGATGAATGTCGTCGCCGACGGCGCGCCACCGGCTCCAGACGTCTCTCGTAAATATCATCTTCTCGGCGCAGTCACCGCTGACACCAATCGAACACGCCCTGTCCCTGGAAATTTTTTATCGCATTGTACAACACTACGAGAGCATTGACGATGCGCGGTCAGAGACCGCCAGCCGCGGCTGATCCGCTGTGCTTGAAAGTTTGCCTTATCTGATGACTCCCGAGACGTATTTTTGCATGCAATTTCCAAGGCCTTGGCCCTACCTGCGGGAGCCCACGAGCAGCCCGACTTTGAAGTGCTGCGGCCGTTGTCTCGGGGCTTAGCCGATTTTGTGATGAACCGTTTCTTTCTGCCTTGTATGCCTTGTCCCCTTTTATGATCACACTCGGTCCGCAGCACGCCTAACACCAATGGCAGTGAAAGCATCGATGAGGCGGACGCCCCAGTCAACCCCTGCCTACCACTCCGCTGTCCTGCGGGCGCAGGGCGCAGAGCCGCCAATTTTTATAGCAACGCCCGACCGGCTGCCCTCGCTTCGTGGTGCCTGTTTGGTCCGCGACCACCACCGCTACGGATTTCGCGTTCCTTCGGTGACGAGGAATGCATGCAGCGTCTTGAAACGCACGGCAATAACGCCCGTGACGACGATGGCGTTTTGTTTTCTGAGCAAGAACTAAGCAGGCTTGACTCGCTTGAGGTGGCACATATCCTTCCGCACGCGTTGATGAAACCCCGCGCCGACGGCGATTTGGACGAGTCCCGTAAGCCGGCGTTGGCCATCTTGAATATGTTGGACAACGGCGTGACAACCTTTATCAACGGTGTCGACATCGATCGGCCCCGCAACGCAATCACCCCTGCCTCCCGCCTTCACCATCATTTTGGCGCATTTCTTGTCTACTTCGACGCCGTCCCTGGCGAGTACAACACCTTCCGAGTCCAGTCCTTTCTCCCACAGCGAATGGCCACAACGTTCAACTTGCCTGTTACCCGGGCGCTGTTGGTCACCGAGAACCGGACAATTGACCCCCAGTCGACACGCGTCCTTGCCATTCACCGGGCCATTGCACATATTTTTCACATCTCAGGGGCTGGCAAGTACATTGATCGTGTTCTGCGAGACGTGAAAGCAAATAGCGTGCGATCGGACGGATCCTCGAATCTGGGCCGCATGGTGACCCTTGGCCTTGGAGGATGTCTTCCGGTAGCTTTTCACGGGGAACGTCCGCTGAATTTCCATATGCTCATTTAGTGGTTCCGACATAATGAGTATGTAGTTTCGTTGATAATCGATTAAGGGGGGTGGAGATTTGTGGGGAGATGACGGTCGGGATGGAGTTCTTGTTTAGAGTTTAGCTATACGTTCGGAATTTCGAATCACATGCAACCCTTCTTCCAACCACAGGCGTCCTCCTTATATTTACCGCCCAACAAGGTAACCTGCTCGTGGCACCATCTGGCCATCCGGACATCCTTTGACGATAGCCCACGGGGTCTATGAGTTGTCCAATGCAGATATACCATCTTGTGCATCTGACTTTGATCAGCCCTGTGTCCGTCGTAATTACGTCAGTCTTACGTTGTAGGTCTCTGGATGGTGGTCTAGGATCTTAGATTGGATGTTGACAAGCGACATGAAATCCTGTCCAGTATTAGTTGGCTCCCAAAAATCATTAATTATCAACTTACAGCGGCTTTCCCAAAATTCGGAAACATGAACGATGCTTCCAAGCCCATGCTGTCGCCATCGACCTTCCACCCAAGCAAAATCAAATCGTCAACGTTTGTCCCTAGTGCCTCCGCGTCTTCCCCATCCGACACTCGGAGTTGCGCTAGAGCTGTGCCGAGTTGAGCCATTGCCAAAATCGATTTGGGAAGCGACAATGATGAAGTGGTGGGGTGCTCGGAAAACCCCTCCTCGTTAGCTATCGCACGTGATGCTATATATCCATTGCGTCAATGTGTATAATACTCGCCAGCCCTAAGCAGCTAACATTGTTAGCGATTGCGATAATCGTTTTGTAGCAAGAATTGCAACCTCGAGCGGTGTAGTTAATCGTAGCCTGTCGATCTCGCAGGGGTAGCCTTGGCGGATATAGCCGCGTCACGCACGAGTATCACAATGACGGCATGCTCCACAGCGGCTAAGGCTAAACAGACCTACATGCTGAATCTTGTGCCGCTCGATTTAGGCAAGGAGGAAATATGTAGAATCGTACGTCTTGAGATCTCCTCGCAATGCATATGAGGCGTAGAGACTCGACTCTTGAAATATCCGCGTCGAAGGCCAACTCAGGCACATGTCGCCGTGGAAACTGCTGTCGAGGAGAGCAGGCAGTTACATCGAAACTAAGCGCTATCTTCGAGGAGGTATCACTTAGACAGTTCTTGCAACCCCACTGATTGTTTACCGCGAAACTCGTCCGTCACCACCGAAGACGCATACGGCGAGACGACCCAATAAGGCTTGGCAACTCGGATTCACAAATCCTCGACCTTGACTTTGTGCACCTCTGGTTACTAGTGTTATCTTAAATTAGATCGTGAGTAAGGTGCGATATTGGAAAGGTAGAGTGCTGTCAGTCACGTGCTTGCCTCATCGTACAGCCTCGTCTCTTCCTGACTCTAGAGGTGGGATCCCGTCTTCTCTGTCATGGTTCAGCGCTCCATCTGTTGGCTGACGCCAATGGTCAAAATTGCTCGAGCCACAGTGCCAGAACCCAAAATGATTAAAGTTTTCTCGTAATCTTTGGTGCACCGTTATAACCAAGTCAGCAGCCTTCGAGGTACCATCATCACGTAATGGCCCCGTGCCTCTAGAGTATAAGGCAGTCAGTCCTTTCTTTCAGACTAGACAACTCTCTTGCACTCTACTTGTCCAATACACTTTAACATACACTTCAATACACACTTCAATATACACTTCAACATACAGACTCCATGGATACCCCAGCCAGCTCCCTTCGCAACCCTCCCCCCCGTTACCAGCCTCGAGCTGAAGTCTGCGAGTCGTTCCCTTATTCTCATCCCGCGCGCGTTTTGCGAGACGCTTCGCTCTGGAAGGCACCCAACATGGCAAAGCGCAGCTGGATCGCCCGGCTGCCACTGGCCGGCCGTTTCACCAAGTCCAAGCACAGCCTCGCCGGAACCTCGATCAACACCACCGAATATATCTTTGCTGCCATTGATGCCGCTGCCGACGCCGTAGATCCCACCACCAACCTGTCGCCCGCGGCCTACCACGCCGCCCATTCCGTCTACCGGGCCATTGGGGCTGTTCTCCTCGCCGTCCTGAACCTGCCAAAGTCCGTCTCGGCCAAGCCTGCTGTCTTGGCCGACTACTCGGCCTCGCTTACGGAGCTCTGCACCGTCGTCGCCTCGGAGCGGGCGACTGGCAAGGCGACCGCTGCTGTCGTCACTATCGACAACGTAACTCGTTGCATGATCTGCACCCGCGACAATGTCAAATCGATCCGCAACTACGGCGTCAGAATTCGCAATGCCAAGATGGATGAGAGCTGGAAGGCGGTTACGGACCCTCTCTACCGCGTGCCGCACCAGGAGGCGGTGGCACTCGCTTACAAGCTGGGCCAGCTCTACACCAAAATCGTCAACGCCATTGCCGAAGCTCACCCGGAGGACAAGAAAGGCATCGCCGATGCCTATTTGGCTTATGCGAAATCCGTTTCACGGGAATACAAGCCTGGCTCCTATGAAGCTGAACCTTATTAGGAGCGGTGAGACAGGCACTTGCACTGAAGGGACAAGGCGAGCCGCGACATCCACAGCATCTTTTTGCGGGGAGCTTTCGACAGCGGCTATTGGAGACACCTCATGTATGCTGCTTTTCCGAACATATTTGTAGTCATGTGGACATAAAGCGTGTATTTTTATTACGTGCGTCTAAATTGCTGCTTTTTCAAAAAGTTTTGTGCATAAGCTCCGTGGACCTTGTCCTTTTATGATTTTGGCTCAATCGTGTTGCCGATAATGGCAGTCTCCCCAACAGAGTCTCCGAGAGATGAGACGTCGCTCTCTGCTGTTTCGCCCAAGCGAGCATTTCTCCTTTGCCTGCGGTTCCTTGTTAGTCCAATATTTCTCAGACGTCGACACGAAAGTCACGCACCGTCTCTTGTATAGCACAATGGACGTGATGAAGCCGACCCAGAGTAGGAAGTAAAAGGCAACAGTGACGGGGTAGCCCTTCTTCCACCGTGGTGCACCGTACTCGCCAGCGGTGGGGAAGATTAGAAGCGGTACCCAAATGTTGAACGAGTAGCCAAAGGTCATCATGGAGCCCTAGATTGTTAGCATCACGCGCAGTCGCAGCGGAAAGGTAGCAACATACCATGATGAGGGCCCGCTCTTCGGAGTCGTCCTTTACGATCGTGTTGACGGTCGAGTACAGAATCGGGCTCGCACAACCGCTCAAGCCAAAAAGGTACCAGGCGACGAATCTGCGACGTGTTAGTCAACGGTGGACAGCAGGAGGCGAAGACACTGGGTTCTCGTACTTGAGGCCTGTTGGGATGTGCCAGATCGTCATGCAGATAGACGAGAACAGAGAGGTAGCCGTGACCAGGGTGTAGATGGCCCACGACGGGTAAATGGCCGCCAGGGTGGTTCCCAGCCACGAGGACACAATGTTGATGCCGTTGATGCCTGTCGGCAGCTTGTTGATCTGCGGGACGCTGTAGGTCTTTTCGGCCTTGAGCCAGAGGTTCATGTACCCCGCGGGGTAGCTGGAGATGATCATGCAACTGAAGGGAACGGATGGGTTAGACCGAAGACGACTCAGAGAACTGGAACATGGAACTCGAACACTCACATGTAGCAGAAAACAAACACCCAAATGTGCCACCGGCTAAGGGTCCGCTTAAACACGTCCAGGCCCAGCCGGCCCGGCCGCCGGATCTTGAAGCGCGCAAGCCGCTGCTTGGCCAGGGCGACGTCGGCCTCGGAGAGAATCAACGTCCGCGGCGAGTCGGGGATGCCAGGGAAGATGATGAAGCCGATGAGGGCCACCGGGATGGTAAAGATACCGTCAATCACAAACACCCACCGCCACCCCTCCATGCCGCCGACGCCAGACAGGTTCGTGTAGGCGGCAGATTGCAGGTACCCGCTGACCATGGACCCCAGCGGGTTGCAGACGAACCATGTGCCCGCCCGCTTGAACAGCTCCGGCCCGCTGTACCACGAGCCCAGCACAAAGTGCGTGCCTGCGAATACGGGCGCCTCGAACATGCCCACCAGAAAACGCAGCGCATACAGCTGGTGAATGTTGGTCACGCGGCAGTGCGCAAAGGTCGTGACACCCCACAGGATCTCGAGTGTGGGCAATAGCCACCGGGCACTGTGCACTGTTAGGACACGTGTGGTGCGGGCTGGTAGGCAAATAGAGCTCTTACAGCTTGGGCCGGGACATGAGCATCAGGCCGGGCACCTGGAAAACGACATAGGCCGTGTAGTAGCACACATTCATGTAGTTGAGCTGGTTGCCGTTAAGCGCAAAGTCCTCCTTCAGGCCACTGGTGTAGGCATTGCTGATGTTGGTCTGGTCTAGGTACTTGACAAAGACTGGGATCAGGTCAGCATCTCTGTCTATCCCTCATCATCGAACAGAATGTTGGGAACGTACAGCAAAGACAGCAAAACACCAGGATGGACATATCCAGCTTGAAAAGTAGCCTAGACGGTCAGAAGAGTTCTCCAGACGGCAGGGTCCATCACACTCACTTCCGTTCCTCGGCTGGATACTCTGAAGGGTACCAGTTGAAGACCTCTTTGAATAGGCCAAGGAGGCCGAGGCGCTTGTGCTTGACCATCTGATCGGCCATGTTGCAGTATTCTTGGGCTGCGGTGATCGAGATTGTCCGGGAGAGCCAAGGCAGACGAGATAGCCAAGAAAAATAAAGACTCGTCTGAAATATGGCAGCAGCCACTTCAAAATATATAAGCCTCCTCGGCCATGCCCACTAATGGTCCCCAGTCTCTGTCCCCCTGGCCCCCAAGAGGAAGTGGGGTAAGGTGTTACTGGCATACGACGTAAAAAGAGAGAAAATGAGCGAAAAATGAATAGACAGTCCCTACCCGACTCTCGGCATCATCCTGACTGGCCCGTTGCCGAGCATAGCCAATGGAAAACTCCGGAAATAGGCATTCTCAAGCATGGCACGCACAATGTGCCGACTCAAGCGCGCCACAAATCCGCTGCTCACAAATCACCACAGGGCCAGCCCTTGTGTTGGCGAGATGTCATGGAAGAAGAGGCAATGGCGTGCTAACAAGTTATCTTGCGACGGCCCCTTAGATCGGCCAGCACGGGCGGAAGAGCTGGCACGTAGGGCCGTCCGACGCTTCTTGACGAATACGAACCACAGATAAGGGCAGCCAGGTGGTGCACGCAAGACTTAGGTCCATGATGCCTTACTTGGTCGCCATGAGGTCGTTTTCGGTTGGATGGCGTGCTTAGCGCCCTTGGCGGGCGGGGCACTCCAAAGCTCCACCCTGTCGTGGCCTTATATACTGCTTTTAATGTTAACGGCAATAAGAACTCCTGATGGTGTAGTTGGTTTATCACGTTCGGCTGTAATGGGTCCCAATGTAACCGAAAGGTCGCCGATTCGATTTCGGCTCGGGAGAAATTTTTTGCTGGTTTCATTAGGTTGATTTCCGATATAACTCGAAAACTTTACTTCTCAATGAGATCTCGAACATCTATATAAGGGAAAGTGCCCAACAAAGTCGACGCCCCAAACAGATTTGCAGTCTTTTACAAAGCACTCGTATCACACACTGGCGAAAGTGATGTAAATCGAATAGTTTTTTTGCTACCTGAACTAATAAGCGTTGGTCGCCACCCGCGAATACATGACAAGCATGCTCAGTACAAAGGTTTACATTAGAAAGTTATCGTGAGATCATGGTAAAGAAAAATCAAGGAAAGTAGATGGTGTGTGTCGGTGAGTCCAGTCAAAGTCCCGGCTCAGCTCTCGTGGTGTCTCCTCCTCCGCTGTCGTCCTCTCTTTGGGTATATCTCTGATTACGGCTCCTCCACGTGTTCCGTCACATTTCCTGCCCAAAGTGTCTCTGCACTCTGCAAAATTAAACGCCAAAGTCGAATGCAAAATAGTAACGCCCGTCCAATGCTCTCGTGCTCCTGTCGCCAGTCTCTTCTCCACGACAAATTTAAACGCGTGGTGCTTCGTTCTGGGGTCGGCCCAAGCCTTCGAGCAGCTCCTGTGGTGGCAACCACGCTCCAGCTCCTGCGTCGGCCATCGCCGGAGCCGGAACATAGCCTTGTCGTTTCTTGCGAAGTCGGTCCAACAGGAGTCCCGCCGCCACAATGACGAGCATCAGGCCTAGTGAGATGGCCAGACCGATGAGCACCACGCCAACAAGCGGCAGGTGCTTTTTGGTTGTCGTCGTGAAGAAGTCGCTGTTCTCGACAAAAATGCTTGCAATACTGCTCGCACTGTTGTCCGAGCCTGACGTGAGAATGTACGGCACAAACGTGTGGCCGTCAAAAACGGCCGCCGAGACGGTGTCGTTGCTTGAAAGTACAATAGAGCCCGTAAGCACAAGAACCTGCCTGGCATCCAGGACACTGCTCGCGTTGTGATCCGACGACACTGGATACACCTGCATGCTGCGGATGTTGGTGCCGGGCGAGAGGGTCTGGCCGCTGGCCCCCAGCGCGTCGGTCCAGCTCGTGCCGTCGTACTTGAGCAGATATAGCGAACCGTTTGCGTTCGATGTGCCGGCCACCCAAAGCTTGCTTCCATCGCTGGAACCAAGCGCAAGAATGTCGACCGGCCCCGGAATGATACTGGACCCCGAGAACTCGGTCCACTCGCTCTTCGAGGCATCGTATTCTCCCAAGAAGATGGTCGATGTTGAGTTCACCGCAAAGCTCCCGCCAGCAACGAGTTTGGAGTTGGACGTCCATACCATTGCGTTCACTGAGCCCGACATCAGATTCGTCCCCGGTCGGTTCCACTGCCCAGAGCTGTAGTAGCACACCGCGGGGCAGCCGAGCGAGCCGGCCAGCTCAAAGGAGCCACCGACATAGACATCTGAAGAGCTCGGGCGCACCCTGATCGACGTCACCGTGCCGTTGCCGCCCGAAAGCGAGGGCGGCTGCGTGTTAAAGTCGGCGTTGGCAAGATCGTAAGTGACAAGCCCGGTGACATCCGCCGAGTTGACGGTCCCGCTCACGTTGCCGCCAGCGTACAATATATCGCCCGAGACAGCCAGGGTGACAAAGGTCGACGAGCTGGAGATGCCGTCGCCGAGGCCAGACACGGCCCCGTCGTTCTTGTTGTCCATGATCAACAGGTTCTGGATAGTGCCGTTGGTCGAGTTGGCCGAGAAGTGGCCGCCTAGTATGGTCGTGTTGCGGCTATTGGATGTGTCGAACAGACCCGTGACAACGCCGGAAATAGAGCTGCTTGCGACCGTATCCCGCTTGGCGATCGAGGCGTTCGAGGTGGTGGACGACGACGACTGCTCAATGTCCACGCCAAACGAACCCACACCAGCGCTCGACATCGTCGCCGCGCCTCTAGCGGCCACTTGCGCGTACGAAAGGGAACCGCTGTAGAGAGCACCCACGCCGGTAACATCCAGAAGCGACGTCACCAAGACGCCATCAATGGACTCGACCGCCATGTCCAGGTTCTGCAGCCAGTTGTCTTGCGACGGCACCCACACACCAAAACCGTCAACCTCAACGTCCGCGTTGGACCCAAAAGCAAGCAGCGTGCTGAAGCCGCCAGTGAACGCAATGACGATTTCGGGTGTCCCGCTGACGTTCATCGTCATCGCAACCACCTGCAAGACAGACCCGTCCACACCAGAGCCCACCGCGCTCCACACATTCGTCGTCGTATCATATACGGCAACGTTGTTCAGGCCCGTGACAGTTCCGTCTTCCGTAGCGGCGAAGCTTCCTCCGGCATAGAGGTTCGTGCCGTTTAGGACCAACGAGGCGACACTGCCATCTAGACCGCCGTCTAGCGCTTGGACGGACGATTTGTCGCTGTGCACCGACACGATGTTGCTAACATTCGATGACGAGAAGTTGCCGGCAACGTACACGATGTCGCCATTAGTGACAAGGGCTGAGACGGCTGAGCCCAGCGAGAATGTTGCGCCAAGCGAGTCAAATGTTGATGCGCTAAAGTCGTTTGTGTCAACCGTCTCGACAGATGGATCGTACTCGTAGAGACCATTCAGGCCGCCCGTCGAGTCGACCAGCGTAAACCCAACACGTTGGGCCACAATGGTCATCTCGGTGAGGGACTGCCCGTCCAGGGGAACTAGGGTCACGGTAGGCCGGAAAGAGCTGGAGGCGGCGTCCACAGCTCCGTAGTAGATCTGGTCGTACTTGTCATAGTTGTTCGACTGGTAGAGCTGTACCGAAACTGGCGCATCGGCCTCGGACATGGACACCGTGACGTTCACCTGGCCCCGTGTAGAGCAGGAGTCATCTTGGAGACAGCCGGGCGTGTACATGTTCACTGAGTAGTTGCCCGATTGGAGAATGGTCGGCGAAAAGACAACCGAGGCGGACGACGAGTTGATGGGCGAGGTCAGATTAGCGGTTAGGTACTTGGAGCTGCTTGGGTAAAACGCCGACTCTGTCCAAGGACCCGTCGCTGTGGATAACGAGATATCATAGGTGTTGGCGGCGGTGCAGTTCGGCGTGTTGAAGTCGTTGATTGCGTACGAGAAAATGTCGGCCTCGAACACCTCGATGCCGTCTAGGCCACCGCCGCTGCCATACCAGGCAGAGATGTCGATACGGAAGGTGTCCATACCAACGTCGTTGACGAAATAGAAGTCCTGGTAGGTCGTATTGGACGTTTGACTGAGAGGACACTCGCTCGTGCATGAGGCATTCAGGCCGGTGTCGGGATCGATATAGGTGAAGTTCATGATTCCGTCCAGCGGCAGCGCCGTGAAGCGCCATGTCTTTGTTCCGCGGCCGTTCTCGTGTGTGTTCCAGAGACGCAGCTTGGTGGGCTCAAAGCCAAAGCCAAAACTGGCCTGCCAGTAACCAGCGGTGTCGTCGGCAAGTAACCAGGTGTTCCCGCTGCCGTCGGTGCCGCTCGTTTTGCAAACAATATTAGTCGGATCTGAGAAGCCGGATGTGCTGCTCGAGCCGGAAACCGTGATGTTCGCCGTCGAAAGGTTGATGGCCTGCTCGTCCGCTTCGCTCGGCGTGCTGACGTTGCCCAGCCCGGTGAAGCTACCGCCGAAAATGATGTGGCCGTTCGCAGCCTTGGCGATCGACGTCACCGGTCCGTTGAAGCCTGCAAAGGGCAGAGCTGCCCAGCCGGACCCGTCCACATAGGCAATCGCGTTCGTCGAGTTTGCTCCCATAAAACTGCCACCGACGTACACGGTGCTCAGGTTTTGGTCACAAAGCACGGCGTTGACCTGGCCCGAGAGACCAGGGAGAGTGGTGATTTCTGATGTGTTGGGGTTGAACAGGGCGATGGCCGTGACCTCTTCGTCGCCGATGCTCGTAAAGTTCCCGCCCAGGATGACGCCGGCATCGGTGCCATCCTGCAGCACGAAGGAGCACATGGACATGATGGAGGCATCAGTCTCATGAATGGTGACCAGAGCACCATTTGGGAGACGTGCCATGAGCCCTTCGCTGCCATTTGTGGATGACGCGGTCTGTGTTTGCTCTTCATACTCAAACAACGAGACACCGGAAAAGTCGCCAACCATGCCTATGCGACCGAGACTGCTGAGATCGATATCGGGTGTGGTTGCGGCGGTGAACGTAAGGGCATGAGCGGGTGACGGCAGGGCGGAGGCCAGCGCCAGGACAGACGCCGCTGCCCGAGCAAAGGAAAAGGCTGGTTGTCGCATCGAGGACGCCACGGAGACGGCGCTACCACGCCGTCTTGGTGGCGTTCGCATGTTTGTTGTGTAGAGGTCGGTGTCGTCGCGCAGCAAAGATGAAAGCGATTCTCGATCGTGGGGTGTGAAAAAAAAGTCGCTCCTTTCGGCGTCGAATATCGAGTCGCCCAAGAGAGCAGTGATTTGGTGTCGGTCGTGATTATGTAGACATCGTAGTCAGTCGAGCGAAGATGTCAAAGCGACACAGCGCGAGGGCGGTCGCTACAAATCGGATTTGTCGGGTCGAAAAGAAAATGATTTGGTCCGGGCGGGTTGAACGGTTGGTGAGAGGTAGGAGAATAGAAGAATGACAGACTAAAGGGTGAAAAAAAGGGCAAATGAGTGTGTGGTACGTTGCAAATTGAATGGGCAAAGAGTGGTTACGCAAATAAGACGCAGAAAGATGGAGAGATGGCAATTGAAGTCGAACCAGAAGAAATCTGGCGCATACTCCGTATACGAGGGAGAGAGAGGTGATTGAGAATCACCAGGGTTCGAATAGGGAGAGACAGCCAGGGCAGCCAGAGATGAGGAAGGGAGGATTCCGTTCCGTACGAGTTCTGGGTAGTATGGGTGGGTGGAGCTCGCACCGAGCAGCGTAGCAATTTGAGGAGTTGTCGTGGGTGGGTTTGGTCACGGCCAAAGCTTTTTTCGCAGGGATGCCGTTTCCTCGAATTTGTCTTCTCCTGTTTTGGCTTGAGGGATTGCGCGGCGAGGCAGAAGTGCTCCTGCGGAAGAGGAAGTAATGTCGAGGGGGGGAAAGAGGGATGCGTTGTCGTCGGTAGGCGGCAGGTGCGAGAGGCTCGGACTTCTTGCCGGACGAGGGAAATAAAAGGCGATGATACGAAAGTACAAGAACGGGTACGTCGTACACGACGTGGAAACAGGGACCAACAGCCCGCCCCTGTATTTACCAGCTAAGATACGAGCCCTTGTGTATCACTTGCTTCCGTTTCGCGTGGCTCTGTTGACGGTGGCTCTTAGCGTAGAAGGAACGGATAAACAGAGGACCGCAGACCCACTTATTGGAACGGCTCACCAGACAACAATGTGTGTGTAAAATGACCTTTGCGACTCCTGTTCAGAATGACGTGTGAGTTGCGACTATTCTTGAGCTCATGATTTGTGATTCAACGGGAAAGATGCAGCAAATAGTTTAGGACGAAATGCATTCGCCATCATCGAAAATCGGCCATACACGAAACGGTAAGAAAACGGCATGCACGACCGCCTCGTACCCTTGGCCGAGCCACAGTTCTAGCTCAACGCGCCCCACCCACTCGTATCGTACAGCCACTGGGAGCGTTTTACAGTGCTGTCGCGGTTCCTGTTCTAGCCCAGGTTCGGTTAATCGAAATTGTTCCTGAAAATCAGACGTGGATCCGGCCAATGGGAGCTGTTTCGCCGACCAGCGACTTTCTCGTACTCGTCCTCCCCGACCCCTGCGCAATATTGTCGCAACGAGCCATTCTCGAATGAGATGCGACGCAATTCGCGGTGTCTGCAGCCTGGCCTGACACACATGTGCTCAGACTGTGGGTTCTGGCTGCAAAACGGACGAGGCCGGCCCTACGAATAACCATACCATACGGAGTAGCTCTTGTTCGTGTACTGGGAATGTCGTGGGCTGTCGGCCGTTGTGAGATACGGACGCGATATGGACGGGTACATACGTCTGTACGAGTGTTCGTAGCCAAACACGGCGCAGCAGCCAATCCTATTCCTGTGCACGCCAAGGGACCATGATGCGGGAATGATGTACCGCAGTCGCTTGGCACGATGCTCCGTTTCTGTTGCAAATACGGAGTAAGGGGCTCGGATGATCAGGCCGTGCATGAAGAGACTGCGAGCATGCTTACTCTTACTCGTACGCGTACTGACCTGCAGCTACGAATACGTTTTTCCCCGGTTACAAGGACCCAGACTGGCAAACCGACCAGACGTGGAATCGCCCAAAATAAACGCTCTATAATAAACTCGAGTGAGGTCTGCGAGCATGCGGCACGGTGTGCTTTGCGTGGTGGGTTTCTACTCGTACGTGGCATTCCGACTGCTCTCAGCCCCAGCGACCACGCCAAAAGAGGCAACTTGGCCTGCGGCGCAGGGCCGACATGTGACGGCTGTAAAGTGCTGCGCAAAGTGCTCGGCTCCCATTCCAGTGGTTTTGGGTTCTTCTTGCGGTGAACAATGGAGGGGTCGATTCCTCGTCTTCCGTGGCATTCCGGACACCGCCGCAACTGCCACAAAGCCGTTGCATTTCAGTCCAAGCGCAATGCATTGCCAGCTCATCCTTGGGCAGCCTTTCCGGCCCTCCTGCAATATCCACGAACCAAATACTCGCAGCCCGGCACGGTGCTCCACATGAATCACAGGAAACAGTAAAGCGTCTTTACGAAATCCATTCCATCGTAAGAGCCCTATGGCCTCTTCTTCGTAGACCACTACCCCAGTTCCCGTATGCACCCCACAGAGCAGGTGGCTGTCCCGTCTCGCCTGCCTTGCCTTCCCGCTTTCAGCCCTGCAGTGTCTCGCCCCTCGTGTGCGCTGCATGTCTCCGCCAATGTCTCTATGACTGCATTGGAAGCAGCTCTTCGTTCTTCAGCCACACAGATGGAAATCATTAAGAAGCTCGTCAAAAACTGACAGAAGAGACCGAAAAGGTCGGGTCGTATGGAAAGCAAAGCATCGAGTAATTCGTTAGGTATCAAGGCGGTGTAGATCATGTGAAGACCGCTGCCTTCGTCTGCCCCATTCTATATGCACGCAGGGCCATAAAAGCAGTCCAAAAGAGATCCGACAGAGCCCAGAAAGACAGAGGAAATAGGAAAGAAGGAAATGGGCGAAAAGGAAAAAGGAAAAGGAGAGAAAATCAAGTGCAAAACATTCTTCGTCGTGTAGTCGTCAGTTCATCTCTTCGTTCCGGACGCCGAGGATCTGTTGTAGGTTTTATTCGCAGGCGGCGAGGTGTTTGACGATTTTGTAGCTGTCGATGATGCCGTGGCCGGCGGTGTTAGTTTTGCGGCGGCTGGGGTAGCTGGTTTCACGGGGGCAGCAGGAGGAGGAGAGGCAGGCGTGGGAGACGCGGGAGCGGCAGCACGAGCTAGAGCAGGAGCAGGAGAAGGACGAGGAGCAGTTAGACTGGGAGCGGGAGCGGGGGCGGGAGCGGATGCAGGGGTAGGAGGACGGGGAGTAGTGGCAACTGGAAGAGCACCACAAGACGCACAAGGAACACCGGCATCGGTCTTGCCGGCGTCAGCGGCCGCCATTCGCGTCTTGTACTCCCGCGGCGTTTCCACGACACCCTTGCCGCTGCCACCGCTCCACATGCCGCGCTTGCGCGACTTGGCCCGGGCCTCGGCAATGCGGTACTGGGTCTCGCGGCCGCCAAACTCGGCGCCGGTCTTGGCCTCGTAGCACGTGGCCAGGCCGCGCTTGAGCATCTCGAGGCCGACGTCGCGCTTGAAGAAGACGAAGCGGCGGACGGTGACGCGGGCGACGACCCGGTCGTACTGGTCGCGGCGGAACAGGGTGGCCCGCACGTGGCGGCCCAGGAGGTAGTGCGTGAGAAAGTGCAGGGCCTCGCCCGAGTAGGGCTGGGCGGGACGGCCAAAGTGCGCGCACTCGGGAGCGTCGATGCCGGCGATTCTGACGGGGATCTGCAAGGGTCAGCGGGGAGACGGGGAGCAAGTCAAGCCAAGCCAAGCCAGAGCCAGAGCCAGAGCCAGAGCCAGAGCCAGAGCCAGAGCCAGAGCCAACAGGACTAGAGACACAGAATCGAAAAACATACCGTGTTCCCCCGCAGTTCCTGGCGGTACAGCGGCACACGACGCAGCCACCCCCAGCCGGTCAGCCAGCCACCGGGCGTGTGGTACAGGTGGAAGTTGTCGCCATCGCCCACGCTGGTGACCTTGCCTAGCAGGCTACGGCGCCGGTAGAAGCGCGGCTGGATATGGTTGGTGCTGGGGATGCGCCGGAGGTAGGACCGGTAAAAGGCGGAAAAGCCCAGAGCCGCACCAATGGCCAGGGCTGGCGGCAGCCACGACTGCGGGTCCTTGTATTGCTGCCAGTCGGCCTTGTTGAGCGAGTCGGACCAGGAGACGAATTGCCGGACGGCCGGCAGCTTGCTAAAGGAAGAGGACGAGGCGGCGTCTTCGTCCGCCTTGGCGGAGACGGTGACGCTGGACGACGACGACGACGACCCCGCGCTGTCCTTGCCGTCGTCACGTTGCCAGGGCCATCGCATCGTGGAGAGCAGATTCGGCCGGGCCGGGACAGAGGGCAGAGGAGCCGGGAGGGGGGAAATGTCCGCGGGCGTGATGGCCAGAAGCGGTTCAGCGGTAAAGAAGAGGAGGAATAAAGACGCTTTTTGTGTGGATGGCAGTCGAAAAGCGGGAAAGAATGGCTAATACGTCCTATCAACGATAGCGCCAAGGGTGCCCCAGTAGTCCTGCCTTCCGCAATTGGGGAGGCTGGACACCCCGCCGACGAACGCCTGCATGAACCTGTACGGCTGCCTCAGGCAGAAAGACGTATTGGCAAAGGGAGGAGCGGAACAGGGCGGAGGATGGGGGCAGAGGCCATGGAGAGCCGCCTTGTGCATCGGTCCGCTTCCCGTATTACAGGGGACATACAGTGTGCCACAGCGGGCTGTAACGGGACGAGAGCCAATCGTGTACGATGGAATAGAAAAGGGTGCGTGTAATCACTGAATTTTGATTGTGCTCTATCTCCAGCCGCCAGCAGCCCGCCTCTGTCCGCCCATCTGCTTGTCCCAGACTCATCTGCCCCTCGCTTATTGGGACTTGAATGTGCGCCCACTGGCGGTCTTGCGCTCCTTTTCCTCGTTGTCGGGCCGGGCTCTCCGCAGCACTGTGGCGGTTAGGATGGTGCAGGCGGGTGATTGTGGTTGTGATTGTGGTGGACATACCTTGCAGGAAGTCTGCAGTCCGCTTCCGCATGCGCGAGTGGATGTAGGCCTTGGAAGCCTTGATGTGGTAGTGGAAGTAGTCGCGGAAGGTCTGGATGTGGGAGATGACGTCGGCCATGCGCTGGGGGGTGAGATGGCGAGGGAAGAGGACTGGGGGTCAGCAGGGAAGGACACGGAAGAAGGACCAGGGACAAGGAAAGAAGAAGGACAAGGGACAAGGGAAGAAGAGAGAACAAAAATAAAAAGAACAAAACACACCAAACGTCACATAGCCAATCTCGCCGGTGTCGGTGCTGCTGACGCCGGGCACGCCCTGCAGCTCGAGGGGCGGGTCGTTGCGGAAGAGGACCTGGGGCGCGTTCTGGATGGCGCGCCTCCGGGCGTCGACAAACTCCTGGATGAAAACCTTGCCGTAGACGCGGTCGGTCTCCTCGCGGAAGACGGTGCTGAAGATGACGGTGACGCGGTCGTGGCTGGCCTTGACGTAGATGGCCTCCTCCTCGCGGTAGTGCACGGCCATGACCTCGCCGCCCTCGCGCACGCCCTGCGGGGCCTCCTCGGACGTGTACTTTGACGCCTCCTCCTTGAGCTTGTAGTACTCGGCAAAGGCGGCCTCAAAGGGGGCGGCCATGACGTTGCGCTTGAGGAGGGCGATCTTGTCGACCAGGGCGGTGCGGGCGTCGGGGTCTTCGGGCAGCTGCTCGAGGTCTACGACAATGGAGAACTGGAAGCCGGGCTCGGGGGTGACAATGTAGGGGCCATACTCGCGCTCGAGGACGTCCTTGGCGCCGTACTTGACGAGGTCGTCGTAGCAGCGGAGCAGGATGGAAATCTGGATCTTGGTCTTGGTCTCGGGGGTGGAGATGTGGAACAGGACGCCGTCAAAGTCGGAGACGGTCTGGTCGATGGACGCGGGCGGTGCACTGGCGAGTCAGAAGGAGAGAAGAGGAAGAGGGGAGGAGAGGAAAGGACAAGAGAAAGGGGAGGGAGGCGAGGACAAGAGGGAAGCACGGCGCCGACTCACCCCGAGAACCGTTCGGTCAGCACCGACTGGATCAGCACGTTCTGGTAGTCGAGAAGCAGCATGGTGGCGGGATGGGGAGCGATGCAGACAGCAGCGATGTGGGACGTCGAGGCTTCCGGAGGAGTTGGGCGGGGGCGGTGATGGAGGTCGGGGGATAACACGTGACGTGTCCCCTCTCGGTAGCGCGCCCCGGTTTTTGCTGGGTGGCAGAATCTTTGCGATTGACCTTATCGGCAAAAAAAAAAAGTTGCAAAGCTGCAAAAAGCGGTTGCAGACACAACAGTGACCACGGCAGACACCACGGCAGACACGACGAAGCAGGGCTGTTTCGGTCTACAGACAGCATGGTGAAGTCGTACTTGTGAGTGGACGTGGGGAGGAGTGATTTTGGTTGCAGGCTCGGGACTCTGACCAGACAGAAAATTCGAGCAGTCACGGTCGTTTGGCGTGATCAGCACGAGCACGTCCAATGTGGTCTGGACGGGCCAGCAGCGGACGGGCACGGGGGTGGGCCAGGCGCTGGCGGCGGCCAACGAAGATGTGGTGTGCTGGGACCTGAAAAAGGGCGAGCTGGTCAGCCGGTGGCACGACTCCAAGAACACGGCGCAGGTGACGGCGATTGCACAGAGTCCGGCGGACGGCGACGTGGTGGCGGTGGGCTACGAGGACGGCACGCTGCGGCTGTGGGACGGGCGGCTGTCGACGGTGATGGTGCGGTTCGACGGGCACAAGTCGGCGGTGACGCAGCTGGCGTTTGACGCGGCGGGCGTGCGGCTGGCGAGCGGCGCCAAGGACACGGACGTGATTGTGTGGGACCTGGTGGCGGAGACGGGGCTGTTCAAGCTGCGGGGCCACCGGGACCAGATCACGGGGCTGCACTTTCTGGAGCCGCAGGGCGGGGTCGAGGGAGAGGGGGGAGAAGCGGGAGAGGAGGACGCCTCGGCGATGGCGGTGGCAGGGGCCGAGGGCGGCGACGGGTTTCTCCTGACGACGTCGAAAGACGGGCTGATCAAGCTGTGGGACCTGGGGTCGCGGCACTGCATCGAGACGCACACGGCGCAGCGCAACGGCGAGTGCTGGGCGCTGGGGGTGGCGCCGGACGGCAGCGGGTGTCTGACGGCGGGCAAGGACGGCGAGCTGCAGGTGTGGGGGATCCGGACGGCGGCGCTGGCGGCGTCGACGCGGCTGGCCGACACGCAGGACGCGGCGGCGGCGGCTACGGAGACGTTTCTGGTGTCGCGCGGCACGCTGCACCGGGCGGGCAAGGAGCGGACGGTGGAGATTCGGTTCCACCCACGACACAACTACTTTGCGGTGCACGGACTGGACAAGGCGGTGGAGGTGTGGCGGATGCGGTCCGAGGCGGAGATCAAAAAGGCGCTGGCGCGGAAGCGGCGGAGACGGCGGGAGAAGGCGGCGGCGGCGGCGGCGGCGGGCGAGAAAGGGGCCGACGCGAGCGGCGAGGCGGCGGCGGCGGACGAGGGCGCGGACGAGGACGTGGCGTCGGCGGAGACGTCGGACGTGTTTGCGCTGCACGTGATTGTGCGGACGGGCGGCAAGGTGCGGTCGGTGGACTGGGCGGCGGACAGCCACAAGGCGCTGCAGCTGCTGGTGGGGACGACGAACAACCAGCTGGAGCTGTTTGGGGTGTCGACGCGCAAGGAGCGGGCGTCCAAGAAGAGCAAGGCCGAGGACGAGACGGCGGGAGTGCCCAACTTTACGCGGGGGGTGGCGGTGGAGCTGGCGGGCCATCGGACGGACGTGCGGGCGATGGCGCTGTCGTCCGACGACGGGATGCTGGCGACGGCGGCGCACGGCAGCGTCAAGGTGTGGAACGTGCGGACGCAGACGTGCATCCGGACGTTTGCGTGCGGGTACGCGCTGTGCGTGGCGTTTCTGCCGGGCGACCAGGTGGTGGTGGTGGGCACAAAGGGCGGGGCGCTGGAGCTGTTTGACGTGGCGTCGGCGACGCAGCTCGAGGGCGTGGAGGCGGCGCACGAGGGCGCGGTGTGGGCGCTGCAGGTGCACCCGGACGGGCGGTCGGTGGCGACGGGCGGCGCCGACAAGACGGTGCGGTTCTGGGACTTTCGCATCGTGCACGAGGCGGTGCTGGGCAGCGAGCGCACGACGGCGCAGCTGCGGCTGGCGGCCACGCGCGTGCTCAAGGTGGCCGACGACGTGCTGAGCCTGCGGTTCTCGCCGGACGCGCGGCTGCTGGCGGTGGCGCTGCTGGACAGCACGGTCAAGGTGTTTTTTGTCGACTCGCTCAAGCTGTTTCTGAACCTGTACGGCCACAAGCTGCCGGTGCTGAGCATGGACGTGTCGTACGACAGCCGGCTGCTGGTGACGAGCAGCGCCGACAAGAACGTCAAGATCTGGGGGCTCGACTTTGGCGACTGCCACCGCTCGCTCTTTGCGCACCAGGACAGCATCCTGGCCGTCGCCTTTGTGCCGCACAATGCCGACGGCGCCGGCCACCACTTTTTCAGCACCGGCAAGGACCGCGTCCTCAAGTACTGGGACGCCGACAAGTTTGAGCAGATCCAGCGGCTCGACGGCCACCACGGCGAGGTCTGGGCCCTCGCCGTCGCCCGCAGCGGCCGCTTCGTCGTCACCGCCGCCCACGACCGCAGCCTGCGCGTCTGGGACGAGACCGACGAGCCGCTCTTTCTCGAGGAGGAGCGCGAGCGCGAGGTCGAGGCCCTGTACGAGTCCACCATGGCCACCCACCTCGCCCCCGACGCCGACCCCGAGGACGACGCCGCCGCCGTCGGCCTCGCCTCCAAGCCCACCACCGACACCCTCATGGCCGGCGAGCGCATCAGCGAGGCCCTCGAGCTCGGCCTCGAGGACCTGCGCGTGGTCGCCGAGTGGGAGGCCGCCGTCGCCGCCCGGCGTGGCCCCTCTTCTGCTACGGCCGCCCTCGCCCCCCCCCAGCGCCACATTGTCTACACGGCCCAGGGCCTCTCCGCCGACGATCACGTGATGCGCGTCCTCGCCCAGATCCCGCCCGCCGCGCTGCACGACGCCCTGCTCGTGCTGCCCTTTGCCCAGCTGCCCGCCCTCTTTACCTTTCTGGCCCGCTTCGCCGCCGCCGCCCGCAACGTGCCCCTGACCTGCCGCGTGCTCTTCTTCGTCCTCAAGACGCACCACCGCCAGATCGTCGCCAGCCGCACCATGCGCGCCACGCTCGACCCGCTGCGCGCCCGCCTGCGCGTCGCCCTGCAGCAGCACAAGGACGAGATCGGCCGCAACATGGCCGCCCTGCGCGTCGTCGGCGCCCACGTGCGCGACCACGCCGTCAGCACCTACGTCGACGAGGACTGGGACGACGGCGCCGCCGCCACTCGGAAGCGCGGCTTCATGCAGGTGGCGTAATCATGGCGGGAACCCGTTCCGGTGCTTTTTTTTAGATCTAGTGTCTGCTTATGTACATGCTTATTTTGTGTACCCTTTACACGTTCAATATTCAATTTGGTCTTTTTTCCTTTCCGTCGGCATGAACCAACATTGTGTTCCGGCCGAATGCTTCCGACGGGGCGGGGAGACGGAACACGCTATGAGCCGGGGAAGCGTGAGACGCTATACGGCCGACAAGTGAGACGCTATAAGACGGGCAAGTACGAGCCAGGTACGAGCTTGCGTTGTGTGTGTTCCTGCCCGGACTGCTCGCCTGCCTCTCTTCCCCCGCATTCCGACTCCTGCTCCCCCAACCTGTCTTGCCTCCCCAACTTTTCGCCCCCCGCCATGGCTTTTTCCATCAAGGACGAGCCGGTCGAGAACCTGCGGCGGCTCAAGGTCCGCGTCATCGGCGCCGGTTACTCGGGCATTGTAGCGGCCATCCGGTGAGACAGAGAGACAGAAAAAGATCAAGTGTCACCTCGGCTAACACCGCCAGCATTCCCCAACGTCTGCGCAACATTGACCTCGTCGTCTACGAAAAGAACGAGGGCATCGGCGGCGTCTGGTGGCTGAACCGCTACCCGGGCGTGGCCTGCGACATTCCGGGTGTGTTTTTTTTTTTTTTTTTTCCCCCCGGACAGTCATTGACCTCTCTGGCTCTGTTCTCTAACACCCCCCCAGCCCACTCCTACCAGTACACCTTCTCGCCCAACCCCCGCTGGTCCTCGCTCTACGCCCCCGGCCACGAGATCCAAAAGTACCTGCAGGACGTCGCCGAAAAGTTCGGCGCCACCCGCTTCATCAAGACCCGCCACGAGCTGACCAGCGCCGTCTGGGACGAGTCCTCCAAGCTCTGGTGCGTCTCGTCTGATGAATTCGCCTTGCACGGCTTCCGTGGCTAACTCCCTCCAGGAAGCTGACCGTGACCGACCTCGTTTCTGGCACCACGTTTGAGGAGGACTGCCATGTGCTCATCACCGCCCGCGGCCAGCTCAACGACGTCCACTGGCCCGACACCCCCGGCCTCAAATCGTTTACCGGCAAGGTGATGCACTCTGGCGAGTGGGATGAGAGGTACGTCTTCTCCTTGTCTTTCAGTCTCCCGTCTTCTCCCGTTCTGACCCTCAGCTATGACTTTGCCGGCAAGCGCGTCGCCGTCATTGGCAACGGCTCGAGCTCCATCCAGATCGTCCCCAGCCTGCAGAAGCTGCCCGGCACCGAGCTGACCGTCTTTATGCGCTCGCGCACCTGGATTGCCGCCTCGTTTGGCGACAGTGCCATGGAGAAGCTGGGGCTGGACCCCAAGGTGGTGGACTGTGAGTTGTCCTTTTTTTTTTTTTTTTTTTTTTTTTTCCTTTCCTTTTCTATTTCTTTTTTTTTTTTCATTTTTTTTTTGTCACTTTCCCTCTCATTTCGTTCCCATTCTCCTTCCCCTCTCATTTCGTTCTCATTCTTATCCTCCGACCCCCAGTCTCCCCCGAACAACGCCAGAACTGGGTCGATCACCCCCAAGAATACCTCCGCTTCCGCAAGATCATTGAGGACGACGGCAACCTCATCCAGGACTCGTCCATCCTCGGCAGCCCCATGCAGGTCCAGTTCCGCGACACCTTTTACCAGGGCATGCGCGAGCGCCTCGCCGCCCGTCCCGACCTCTTTGACCACATCGTGCCCGACTTCGCCCCCGGCTGTCGCCGCCTGACCCCCGGCCGCGGCTATCTCGAGGCTCTCTGCGCCCCCAACGTCGACGTCGTCCCCACCGCCGCCGCCTCCGTCACCCCCAACGCCGTCGTCACCGCCGACGGCCGCACCGTCCCCGTCGACGTCATTGTCTGCGCCACCGGCTTCCGCGTCGCCGAGGCGCCCCCCTTTCCCCTCGTCGGCCGCGACGGCCGCTCCCTCACCCAGCGCTGGGCCGACGGCCCCGACTCCTACCTCTCCGTCGCCGTCGACGGCTTCCCCAATCTCTTCACCCTCTTTGGGCCCAACGCCGCCATCGGCTTCGGCAGCCTCACCGCCATGCTCGAGGCCTCGTGCGACTACGTCGTCCAGCTCGTCCGCAAGCTGCAGCGCGAGGACTACGCCGCCCTCGAGCCCAAGTCCGACCGCGTCGCCGATTTCACCGCCTACGCCGACGCCTACTTCCGCGACACCGTCTACAAGGACCGCTGCCGCTCCTGGTACCGCTCCAACGGCGGCTCCGGCGACCGCATCACCGGCCTCTGGCCCGGCTCCGCCCTCCACGCCCTCGAGGTCCTCCGCTCGCCCCGCTGGGAGGACTTTGACTACACCCCGCTCGATTCCGCTGCTCAGTCTAACCGTCTACGCTGGCTCGGCAACGGCCGCAGCGTCACCCAGACCGCCCAGGGCGACCCCTCGTGGTATCTCAACGCCGACCAGGTCGACGTGCCGCGCGAGGGCCGCCCCGAGGACGAGCCGCGGCTACTGGCCCGGCCATGGTCGTATTAGTCGTCTGTTTCTGCTGTTGTGTATCTTAGCATTGTCCTTTAGTCTTGTAAAGTCATGTAAAGTCACAAAGTCACGTGACGCAGCGAGGATCAATAGGGTAGTAAAAATCAGTTGACTATGGCGCACACCACTCTTTTCTGTACAGGGAAAGGTGTCCAGGCGAGGTTCCCATGAGGTTCCCATGAGGTTCCCACGAGGTTCCCATGAGGTTCCCGTGATGTTCCCGTCGGACCTCGTCAGATCCCATCGGAACCGTTCAATCCCGCCGGGCGCTTATGCCTTGGCAACGATCTCTGCGACTTGTCAGTAGGATTCGGCAAGACAGGTCGGCAGGACACGTACTCTCGACGTCGGCCACGGCCTGCTGCAGAATCTGCTGCAGCGCCTTGGGGCTCGAGAGCTCCGCCTTGACCTTGGCAATGATGGACTCGGCCAGCTCGGCCTGCTGGCGCTGCTTCACCTGGCCCTCGTAGCGCACCCACGAGTCGAGCACGGCCTTGGCCTCGTGCGCAATGGCCGCCTTCTGCTCCAGCTCAAAAGCCTGGGCCTCGAGCTTGGCGGTTTCCTGTTTTTTTTTACCCGTCAGCGATCCATCGCGCCTTCTCTCCGGCCGATCGCAAAAACCCACCTTGGACACCTCAAACAGCGTCTTGGTCACGTCAATCACGCCCGACATCTGCTCGACGGTCGCGATGCGCGTCTTGACCGCCTGGGTGTGGTCGTTGCGCGCCGCGTTGAGGATCCCCAGGATCTTGTCGTGCTGTCCCTCCGCCCACTCCTTGTAGGCCGGGCCGCCAAACTTGATGAGCGCCGTCCAGACCGACAGCAGGCAAAAGGCCACGACCGTCTCCTCGTTGACGACGTAGTACTCGTTGCTCAGCGCGTACACCGACAGGCCCGCCACCGACGACAGGATCGCCGACTTGGACACCAGCGAGTTGCCCGGTAGCGCGTCCAGGATGCTCTTGGCCTTGACCTTGGGGTCTTCGGTCGGCACGCTCGGCGTGGTCGAAGATGCGCGCACGCTCGTCAGCGTCGTCAGAGCCGGAATGCTCGATCGCGCCGTCAGGGTCGGTCGCAGCCGGGCGAGCCCTGTGCCGTCAGCATCACGCCCTCATGGCCCCAACGGCTTCAATCGGTCCCAATGGTCCCAATGGTCCCAATGGCCCCAATGGCCAATTCATGCCCTTCCTCCGGGTGTCAGAACCCACCAGCCGCGTTTCTTGCCAAGCGAGACGCCATTGTGCGATGGGACGAGATGGATGCGAAATGTGGTTTTTGTTGATGGGACCGGATGGAGCTCGGAAAAGGGAAAATGAGGTTTTATCGGAACAGGTCGCTAGCGGGACACCCGGGAGGGGCCACGTGAGGTCACGTGCTCGGTGATATGGAGCCGCTGCTGGTCGGGAAAAAATGGCAGCCGATAAGAAAAAAAGTACACGATAAGACGAGGGCAGAAAAAAAGTCGAGAGTTTGCTGGTCGAGAGAGCCAGAGACGACACCGACCGCCACACAACCCCCCAAGATGCCTGCGACGACCAAACGCAAGCGCGACGTCCCGGGCGCGGCGCCGCGCAAACGCTCGCGGTCGGAGAGCGTCGACAGCGAAGACGATGTTGCCGAGCGCATTCTACAGCTAGAAAAGGCGATTCTTGAGTCGAAAAAGAACTACAACAACATTGTGGCCCTGCTCGAGATGGCACGGGCCGAGAGCGGCGAGAGCGGCGAGAGGGCCGGCAGCGACGGCGCCGACGACGACTTGGAGACTCCGGCCGTGACGGCGACCGTGTCGCTGTGTCGGGTCTTTTTGCGGCTGCTCGCGGGCGGCCAGCTGAGCGGGAAAAAGGGCGACAAGGACAAGGTGGTGGCCGGCTGGCTCAAGGAGCGGCTGGGCGAGCTCGAGGATGTGCTGGTGACGATGCTGGCGCAGTCGGGCGAGCGGGCGTCGATGGCGGTGACGCTGGCCATGCGGCTGGTGCAGGCCGAAGGACAGGCCCTGCTGGGCGGAGGCCGGGCCAAGGGCGGCGGCGGCGGCGGCGGCGGCGGCGGCGGCAAGGCGGCCGAGGAGGGGGGCTACTACTTTCCGCAGGTGCTCTTCCGGCGGGTGGTGCGCGGACTGGTCGAGTCGCAGCGACGGCTGGGCGAGGCGGCGGCCGAGACGCTGCTGGACGAGTTTGTGGAAAAGTACGTCGACGAGCACGACGACGTGCGCTTCTACCTGTTCAAGGCCGTGGTGGCCGTGATGAGCCCACGCAGCGGCGCCGACGACACCGACCGCACCGACCGCACGCCAGATGTCGAGGGCGCCTTTTCGCTGCTGTCGCGCATCGAGCCCGAGCCGGCCGACTGGACGCCCGAGACTTTCCTGGTGGCGGCCGACGCGCTGGGCAGCAGCCACCCGCTGCGGTCGGCGGCCCAGCACCGCAAGCAGGCGCAGGACGCGTGGATCGCGGTGCTGGCGCGGGCCGACAGCCGGGCGCTGCGCAAGCGGGCGCTGGGCGCGATGGAGGGCGTGATTGCGCCGTGGTTTGCGCGGCCGGAACTGCTGCTCGACTACCTGACCGACTGCTACGACGCCGGCGGCGCCACGTCGCTGCTGGCGCTGTCGGGCCTCTACTACCTCATCCGCGAGCGCAACGTCGACTACCCGGCCTTTTACGCCAAGCTGTACTCGCTGCTCGACGGCGCCGTGCTGCACTCGCGCCACCGCGCGCGCGTCTTCCGGCTGCTCGACACCTTTCTGGCCTCGAGCCATCTGCCGGCCCAGCTGGTGGCCAGCTTCATCAAGCGCCTCGCCCGCCTCTGCCTGCACGCGCCGCCGGCCGCCATCGTCACCGTCGTGCCCTGGCTCTACAACCTGTTCCGCCGCCACCCGCTCTGCACCTTTATGCTGCACCGCGTGCCGCGCTCGGCCGAGGAGCGCCAGCGCCTCGCCAGCGACGGCCTGCTCGACCCCTTTGCGGCCAACGAGCCCGACCCGATGCAGACGGCCGCCATCGACAGCTGCCTCTGGGAAATGGTGCAGCTGCAGGACCACTACCACCCCAACGTGGCCACCATTGCCAAGATCCTGGCCGAGCCCTTTACCAAGCAGTCGTACAACCTCGAGGACTTTCTCGACCACTCGTACCAGAGCCTGCTCGACGCCGAGCTGGCCAAGGAGGTCCGCAAGGCCCCCGTCGTCGAGTTCCACATTCCCAAGCGCGTCTTCCTGCCCCAGGACCCGGCCGACGGCGTCGAGGACGGCCTGCTCGTCAAGCTCTGGGACTTTGCCTAGGGCCTTGCTCGGACGGCGGACGGCGGACAGTGGACAGTGGACAGTGGACAGTGGACGGTGGACGGAAGAGTGGAGTGTCCGTGTTCTCATGGGAGTTGGCGTTTTGCGTATGGCGCTGGTTGTCAAAAAAGTACATACATCACTGCAGAGAATGGTGCAGCCAAAAGAGAGCGGTTTGTTCCTTTGTTCGACACCACACTTCCCTTGCTTCCGTGCCGTAGCACAGGGCTGCACGACATGCGTCGCACCGCAAGGGGACAGTCCGACACCAGAGGTCTGTGGCCTGTGGCCGTTGTGGCCATATGGCAACGATCCGGAATGGCTGTGACGGCCTCAATCCTCGTTGATCTCTGAATTGTATGCAATCTGGCACTCTCACATGTAGGTGACGCCCTTTGTTGCCGTCGCCATCGACATCACGGATCGCCGCAGAGATCATGCCACCGCCCATCCGTCCACGACATACGCACACAAGAGGTGGCCGAGCGAGCGGGGGAGTCACGGCTTGCGCGAGCTTTCATGCAGCAAATGTGTAGAACTTGGGCTTTTGTGGCTTGTGGCCCTGTAACACCTCGAGGCCTAGATTCGGGACACGGAACAGGAAGGCGCGAATTCGGTCTCCAAGATCGCCTGCATTTTCGCCAAAATCATATTAGCTCCCACTCCAACACAATGCTGAAACAAGACGTCTGCCGAAAAGACAAGAGAAGCCCGCTGTCCGACGGGTCCTAGGTTGCACCTCCCTTGCAGACAGCTACGGTCACACGAGCACAATATCCGTGGCACTGTGGCCAGACCGTTTACAGGTTCACAGGTTCACAGGTTCACAGGTTCACAGATTCACAGATTCACCGGTTGACCTCCAGGTTCGCTGCCTGTCGCTCTACATTTCGTCGTGTCATCACGGCTGGTAACATGCCGAGGTGTGCGCTGTTGCGCAACAGTCCCACGCTGCTACACGAACAGAGATCCGCCGACCCGATCGCACCTCTGGGCGATTCGTCGGCTCTACACCACTGCCTCCACGACCGCCTCTACGAGACAACTGTGCCGCACCAGTGCCGGTGCAGAACCTGAGACGACAAGACAGGGACGGCCCCAGGACAGCCCACTCCGAGGCGGTCACCCCCGACGCGTCATTCTGCGCCGCAAGGTGCCAGGCAGTTGACAAGACAAGACCAATCCGCACGTGGCGGAGCAGGCGTCCTTTGTCACTGTGGCTCGTGAGCATTCCCAGCCGCCCCCCCCCCCCTCTTCCCTTCCCCCCCTGCACGCTCATCGCCCCAGAAAGGATCGGCCAGGGGAGGAGTCGGAGACAGGCGAGGCGCGCTTCCCGTTCCAGATTCCGTCTTGTCCTTCACCGCCATCTCGACAGGCCCGCCGGCCAATCAGGACCGCCCGCGATCTCGTGTTGCAGCGGACGCCGGCCCTCAAACAGCTGATTCAAATGCGGTATTAAATCGTACGCGCAAACAGACGGCGATCCGGATATGGAAGCCCGGTGGTGCGGAAGAGAGCAACTCTTAGTCCTACCGGACGCGCTTAAGGCCAGATGCCACCGAAATGAGCTGACCATGGCTGGATGGCGCAGTGAGGGGGGGCCAGGAAGAAAAAAACAAGAGCACCGCGGCAAAAATAATAGAGTCAGAAAATAGCGCAACGAAGCCAGCCGCCTGTGCCCCCGGAGAGCCCCTCCTCTGGTAAGATACCGGAAAAGACACGAGAAGACACGAAATGGAGAAGAAAATGTAAAAGAAAATGTAACAAAAGCAGGGGAGGGGGGAAGCGGCCGGCTTCACCGCGAAGTGACCTTGACGCCGCAGAAGCGCACCAAAGGCACTCGACCAGCACTCGTTTCTCACCCGTGAATCCTGCACGGTCCCTGGCTCCGAACCAAAAGCCAAGAGAGACCCGACAGAACCGGGAACTGGACACAGACGGAAAGCGAAAAGCGAAAATAGAAAATCAAGTGGAATAACCCAAACACGCATCCGAGGCACAGCAGAGCTGTGATGTGATGGATGCTCATCGAGCTGACCAGCGATCAGCAGGTACGCCTAGCCCCCATCTTCGGCAGACGATGGCACCGCACCGCTCGTACTCCTAAGCGAACGGCGAGCCGTTGGGCAACAACGAGAATAAACGAGAATATACGGCCGCCCCGTTGGGCTGCGCCGTGCGCGCAGGCAGCCACCCAGGCCACGAAGCGGAAGCCCGCCGCGGCGTGCCGTTCTCTGCCACTGTGTCCCACGCTTGTTGCCCAGGCCAATCGCTATTGCGCTGGGAAGATCCATTGCGACACCACACGCGCCTCACCTTGCCGATTGGTGAATATGGGGTGAAATGGACCTGGCCGGTGATGTTTTTGTTTGCCCTGGTGGCTTGCGCCTCCTCCCCTCGGGTTGGCTTCCCTTTGGTCCCCTTTGGTCCCTTTGGCCCTGCATGCTCGTATTTCGTCGGGCTCGCCCTTCCTTGCTTCCCTTTGGGCGCGCAGGGCCAGCTTCTGGCCGCCTCGACAGAGGCCCGCCCTGTTCATGCTCACCGGGAAACCAAAGGCACGTCCTGTTGCGGTGAGCACAGGGCGACCCGCGATATTACGGAATGTGCTGAAAGCCAATCCGACTGGCCATCCTACTGGCCTGGGCCGCCCTCGCGGGCTTCGCCCCCGGGTGCCATCGGAAACCGAGCCAGTGAGCCCAACGAGCCAAACAGGAAAAGCTCGACACCGCTCGACGCGGCGCGTTTCGGCTGATGCAGCAACTCGTCGTGTGGGCGGTGTCCAGATGCGTCTGCTAGCTCGCCCGATTAGGACGGCTCGGCCACCAGGAGAGGGCACCGTCAGGAGAGGTGCCCGGGAGGGGG